>MCJB01049768.1:0-38307 GCA_002018475.1 Nicotiana obtusifolia
GCAAGTCGGACTCGACTTCAGGTGGACTAGCCTCAAATTCACGTTGTTCTTCTAAATTAACCCCAGTTTCATAATTAAATTCTGCTTCTACGTTTTGTGAATCAAGTGGGTTAAAGGAGCTAAAATCATGATAATATTGATGTTCCTCTACGTGTTGATTAGAAGTAGAACTACCCATAATTCCTTTACCCTTATTTCCCGAACGACCACGTGCCCTCCCTACACTACCAGTTCCAATTGAACCTCTTTGAGACATAACTATAATTTATAGCAATAAGCAAATAAAATAACAACCAATAAAATAAATATTTCACAAAAGTATAATTAAAGAGTAACTATAATTTATAGCAATAAGCAAATAAAATAACAACCAATAAAATAAATATTTCACAAAAGAATAATTAAAGAGTAGAGATAGGAACGACCAACCAATATAGCCGTATAATTGAAATGAAGTTGAAACTTGAAGCTTCAATTGATAGCAATTTAGCAACTCCAAGTAACACTTGATAAATAATAGCCAAAATTGTAGAAGTTAAACTTTACACAAGTAGCCAATGTAACAAAATAACAATATTGTAGATGATTTTGAGAGAATTAGAGAGAGTTTGATGATTTTTGTGAATAATATGATGAAATAATAGGGTATTTATAAGAAAAAATAGTTAGGGGGGTTATGGAGGGGTTATGGGGTGCAAAGAGCCGTTTTTGGCCGTTGCCCAACGGCTATTTCATCAATATAGCCGTTGGCAACGGCTATAATTTAAAGAGGAAGAAGCTGCCAGATTTCCGGTCCGGTCCGGTCCGGTTCCGGTCCGGTCCGGCCGGTCCGGCCCCCAACAGTACCGGTTTCGTCCGGTTTTAAATCCCTGAGCCGTTTCGTGACCGGACCCCAACCCCCCCTCGTGTATTTGGTCCGGTTCTAACTGGTCCGGACCGGTCCGGGCCGGTTTCCGGCCCCGAACCGGTCCGGTCCGGTTAGAACCGGACCATTAGCCAGTCTTAGTGCATACGACTCGAGGGTGGCTAACCTTCCAAGGCTGAAATTGTCCAATTCGTGTGGTTTGCATTTACTTTATCGTTATTTATTTTAATTGCAATCTAATTTATCATTTTGTGTCAAGTTACGTATCCTTAAAATCACTTATAAATTTAATTGTTATCCAATTTTGAGGATAAAGATAACAAGTAAAATCTGCTGCTCTTCACAACCCAAAACATTGAAAACAATTACTCTCATTCCAATTTACCTTACCTGGACATAGGCTATTAGATTGAACATGGAGTTTAAAAAATAAAAGAAAACTCTTGAAACTTGAATTCTTGAATATGTCATAATATTTGTATGGGTATAGTACTTGTGTTCATAAATATATAGCAAAGCGTGCATGATCATTAATTTGAGGATTGTAGTTTCAATTAGAGAAAGAGATAAAGACAAGGTAAAGGAAACATGAAATTCAGCAAAATATAAGGTATGAGTTATAAGCACCTAGTTCGGCACTTCGTCTTGGGATCACCAAAAAGAAAGAAAGAAAGGTATATGTATGGTTATGGTAATCCAAGAGCAATAGAACCTGCGAAACGCTCTTTCCGTATATTTATGTTGGATTTCATGAGGTCATTGAAGATGATATGTTAAGAATATTTAAGCTTAAAATCAACATCAGAATAATATGTTTTGCACTTAATATGTTATATCCAGGGGCGGAGCTAGGTTAATCCCCTTAGTAAAAAATCAGAAAAATAATTTTTTCATGTATATATTATACATGTTGAATTCCCTTAGTTTTTTCGCGTCTTGTTTTATTTTTTTTAATCTTCTTGATGAAAATCCTACTTCTGCCGCTGGTTATACTGTTTACAAAGAGCTAGCTAGCTATCTGTAATGGTATAACCTTATTGATATCTAATTGTCGCATAAACTTTGAGGTTTTATGTTCCAGTTTACTTTAATTACTAAAAGCTAGGTTAGAAATACATCTTCCAAACGTTTAAGGTTTGTTTGCTAAAATGATAAGATAATGCATGAGAGAACTAAAGTTGGAATTTTATTTTAGTTTTTGAAACCATGTTTTAATTTTAAATCTCTCTAATTAAAAAACATTTATTAAAGTAGAGCATAGGAGAATGGATGTTGACTTTTATGGAAGAAAAAAAAGAAGAAGAAGAGAGAATGGATGTTGATTGAAAGAGAAATATATGAGAATTATTGTGGTTAATATAGGCCCTCACGCTAATATTAAGTATTAACCGATGTAATTGGAAGAATTAGAGAAGAACATTCCAAAGCAAGAAGAGCTGAACTATCAACGCGGCCTTTGAAATTCCTTTTATAGTAAAATAGTAAATGTACTACGTAGGAACACATACAAAGTCTATGTTTGAGAAATTTCAACTTTACGCAATTGTTCAAGTTTAACATAATTTTTTGAGTTTTCAGTTACTTCTTAGGGTTTGGACTAACAGTGATCAAACTTGCAAACATAGTGGATCATTTGCTTTAAGGTGTATATATCAAGGGCCAAAATAGTTTTATCCCTATACATTAAAGACCATTTTTGATTATTTATGTTTTATTCTTAAAGCATATTTATACTTTTTGAAAAACTTCTCAGATTACTTCTGCAAATGACGCTCACCTGACCAGTCGTCGCTTCTAACAGTCCGATCCAACGTTGGTGTGCCACACATTGAACTGATTTTCCCGGAACTTCCACTTTTGACGCCAATTTGAACTGCCCATTTTGCTAGAAATAGAATTAAAGCAACCCATTCTGACATGTTTCCTTTCTGCAATGCCCACTTCATCTTTACCTTCCAAAGTTCGCAGTTTTGGAGTTAAATCTGATAATACAAATAAGAAGCTCAATAATTTATGCTCAGTCCAAAAAATTCTCAATCTCTCTTCTCAAGGCCATCTTAAACAAGCCTTCCAATACCTTAACATCCTAACTTGCAAAGGCATTCGCTTAGACAGTAAAACTCTAGCTTCTCTCATTCAACACTGTGCCAATTCGAAGTCATATAGAGAAGGAAAATGGATCCATTTCCATCTCAAAACCACTGGGTGGAAACACCCCACTACTTTTCTAGCCAACCATTTGATTAATATGTATGGTAAATGCGGTGATCATATTGAAGCACGTAAGATGTTTGATAAAATGACTACGAGAAATTTGTATTCCTGGAATAATATGCTTTCTGGGTATGCTAAGTCAGGCATGGTAAAGGCTGCAAAAAGGCTGTTTGATAAAATGCCCCAGAAAGATGTTGTTTCTTGGAACACTATGGTGATTGCTTATGCTCAGGTTGGGTACTTCAACGAGGCTCTCAAGTTTTATAGAGAATTTAGGAGGTTAAGTATTGGGTTTAATGCGTATAGCTTTGCTGGGGTTATTACTGCTTGTGTTAAGTCCAGGGATTTTTCTCTCACTGAGCAGGTTCATTGCCAAGTGTTCGTCGCTGGGTTTTTATCTAACGTAGTTCTTTCTAGTTCGATTGTTGATGCGTATGCAAAATGTGGAAAGATGAGCGATGCTAGAAGGTTGTTTGATGCAATGAGAGTTAGAGATGGTCTTGCTTGGACCACCTTGGTTTCAGGCTATTCAAGGTGTGGCGATATGGTGTCGGCCAGGGAGCTGTTTGAAGCAATGCCTGAGAAGAATCCTGTTTCTTGGACGACTTTGATTGCTGGTTATTCCCACAGTGGCATGAGCCTTCAGGCCCTTGAGTTATTTGCAAAGATGGTGAAGCTTCAGGTCCAACCTGATCAGTTTACGTTTAGTAGTTGTCTATCTGCTTGTGCTGATATAGCATCACTTAAGCATGGTAAGCAAGTACATGCATTCCTGGTGAATGTTGGTTTAAGACCTAATGCAATTGTTATGAGTTCTCTCATTGATATGTATTCAAAATGTGGAAATTTGGAAGTTGCAAAGAGGGTATTTGATACGATGGGCAACAAACATGATGCAGTATTATGGAACACCATGTTGTCTGCATTAGCACAACATGGTATGGGTGAAGAGGCAATTGAAATGTTCTTTAAGATGGTGAAGTTTGGAGTGAAACCAAACAGAATCACATTTGTCGTCCTTCTCAATGCTTGTAGTCATTCAGGGCTAGTGCAGGAAGGTCTTTCCTTTTCCGAGTTGATGACTTCTAATTATAATGTTCCTCCCGATGAAGAACACTATGCATGCATAATTGACCTCTTAGGTAGAGCAGGGCGTTTTGGTGAAGTGCTAGCTCAGATAAAGAAGATGCCTTGTGAACCTGATGATCATATTTGGAATGCCTTACTTGGTGTTTGTAGGATTCATGGAAATGTAGAGTTGGGTAGAATGGCTGCCGAACTACTAATAGAGCTGGACCCACAGTCTCCTGCCGCATATTTGCTATTGTCAAGTATTTATGGTGCACTTGGGATGTGGGAAAATGTAGAGAAAGTGAGACAGCTTATGAATGAGAGACATGTTAGGAAAGAGCAAGCTGTTAGTTGGTTAGAGATTGAGCAAAAACTGCGTCCCTCTTTTGGGTGCAGTCAGTCGAATACTTTAGAGAAAGATAAACTCACGATTTTGCAACTTTTAGCTGATAAGACAGAAGATGATTTATTACATGATAGTGAAAGGTAAAATTTCTTTCCATTTTTTCCCGTCTTTATCACTGAAACATATGCAAAATAAATGTGTTTACTTGACTCACCTTACGGTATTTATAGAGTTTATCTAAATCTTGGTGAATTTTAAAGCAGGCAGTTAGTTTCTTTGGCTTGTTAACCACTCGTACTTTTTATCTCGTGTGTAGATATATTTGAACATTATCTAGTTGCACTGGCATTTGTTGAATGTCCTGTCTCTTTTGAGTCTATGCGATAAGAATAAGATCAGAGATCCCTGGAACAGCCTGTCCTGTGTTTTCAGTTAACCTAGACGCTTCATTGTTTCTTGTTTCAAGAGAATGCATGAACAACAGCTTTGGTCCACTGCTCCTCCACCACCCTCTAACTTTGCGAGCGAAATATCTTCCTTAGGTGTTCTCCCGAGGCCATCCACTGTACATCAAGGGCAATTTCTCAAATCAAAACCAGTCATCTTTGTTTCCTTTGTAGTTGTCATACTTGACTAAATGTTGACATCTCATGGTTGACTTTTGTTATCAAACCTTCAAACTTGAAGAAATTCAGTTTATGCTAAATCATCAAACCATAAAATGTGAAGCTCATATATGTTTGAATCAGCCCATACTCTGGATACATTCAAGAGTAAAAGTACCTTTTCGTGAGAATTGTCTGATTGCAAAGATGCCTTGATTGAATGATAAAATTGAGGTTTGGAAATTCTAAGTCGGAAGTGAATTCCAAATTATTGCCAATAATAGTACCTAATTGTTTGATTAACTTTATCAGTTTATCTCACATGCTCATCCCCTTCCAACCCTGATCGAAACGAACTCATACGAATATTTCTGCTCATGCGTCTTCCTCTCCCTCCTGGGACAATTTGCCATCCACCTGCTTTTCTTAAATTTTCCTCTGTTAACATGGCTGGCAAGTACATGCCAAATGCATGCATCAAGCCAGCTCTGATGTTAATCCAAATCTTGTCAATACAGTTTCATACATGGTGGGCTTGATGCTAGAGGTAGCAACTTTTGATGTGAACTATATGAGCCACCCTCTCAACCAGCACACACCAGAAAACAAGCCATTCTTATATGCCATTTTGGCTGCTGCTGGGCTTCTTCACAATTATCACCTCTGATTCGTTGAGGAATTTAAATGATTGGTTGAAGTTAGTTCTTGTGCCAACAGCCTTAAGGACTAAGCTGCTGGTATGGGCATTGCTAACCTGTTGTGCCTGGGAAAGATTTTTGAGGTGGGTTTTTCCTGGTAAGATGCTTGCCCAGAAGCAACTGCGACATTTTGTTTCGCAGCAAGTCTAGAAAAGAAGCGCCATAGTTGTTAGCTGTCATGATTGAGAACATTATAATTTTGAACGTTGGGTATTTAGAGCAGGCAGGTGGTCAATAACTTCATTTTATTGACAATGTAGCTGAAGATAGCTATGATTGCGTGCTGGATGGTCTATTGTTGTATTGAGAGATCATAACTAGAATTTTGCTGGAATTTGTCATTCCCACTCATGAAGACCCTAAGGGAAGGAGCGTATATCGGAGCAGCTCGTTCTCTTTTCTGTCTATACACAAGGACTAGACAGAACAGTTGCTTTATTTGTGGCTGCTTCGAACTGAAAAGAAACAACTGAAGTTTATTTTTCTTCTACTGTACTAATCTATTAGAATAGCTACAACACATTCTGTTAGTCAGATGATGGTATCTTACTATTTTTTTCATCATCTCGTGAATGATTCACTCACCTCTCATGCAGGCTCTCGAACGCCGAAACTGCTACTAGATGAATGCTTATGTTTACTTTAAAGGAAAGAAGAAGTAAAGGAAGCGAAATTCTAGCAGAAGCTTTTAGCATTACGATGAACACAACCTCTCTATCTTTATAAGGTAGGGGTAAGGTATGTGTATACACTACCCTCCCCAAAACTCTATTTATGGAATTACACTGGGTTTGTTGTTGTTGTTATGTTGGTTCGTTCTCACTGACCTTTAGCATCCTTCATTTTAAAACTTTTGGTTAATTCAACATTTACAAGTTAGATGCGGTAGAGAGACCCCAAGAGAAGATAAAATAAAAATACTGGGTATAAGACAAGAAAAACAATTGTGTCTAATTCTATTCGCTAGCCGAAAAATATACAAAAATATGTGTATTTTTTGTATATAATATGCATATATACAAAAAATATACATTTCGTCGGCTGTTATTTTTGGGAGCGACTAAAAATATATATTTCTCTAAATTTATTATATTATTAGGAGTATCAACATGATATTTAAGTGGAGGAAGAATAAATGGTGAGCCATTATACACCGAATTTTGAACCATGCGCCAATGTATCTCAAGGATTCATCGGTTATCACACAAATAACATGTCGTACAAAAGATACATAACACAATTTTATCAATGCCCAACATCCTCAAATTCCTCTAAATGACAAATCTGTTTTAGAAAATACAAAGCAATGCAAGAAAGGACGGAAGGAATTGTTAATTTCACTCTATATTTACTTTAGAAGCTCCAAAGAAAGATATACACTTAAAACATTTTCCTTCACATCCCATCTAACCGTTAACCATACATAGAAGTCACACTGCTTTCATCGGAGACTATGGGGTGAGCAATTGGAAGTCCATCAGAGCATTATGGGAAGACTTCAGAGCTAATACTGAATTCTGCCATGGGAATGGCAGAAAAATAACATTTTGGTCTGATAAATGGATAGGGCATGAACCTTTAAGAGATAGGTTCCCTGAAATATTTAGGTTTGCACTGATTGTTGACTTCTGCCTAACCTTTAAGAGATACTTCACTGATTGTTGACTTCTGCCTAACTAAGTCAACAATCAGTGAAGTATGGAGCCAACATGGATGTAATCTCACTTTCAGGAGAGCATTAAATGATTGGGAAATGGGGATAGTGACTGCATTCTATCTAACTATGGAGGGATTGAGAAGACCCAATGACAACGAGGATACCATGGTATGGAATGGTAGGGGCAGTAAGAGATGCATATACTTACTTATTTCTCCAATACATCAACTGGCCTTGGAAGCAAATTTGGAAGATCAAGATACCTTACAAGGTTAACTGCTTTACATGGTTAGTAGCAAGGAGGGCTTGTCTAACTCAGGATATTCTTCAGAGAAGGGGCATGCAATTAACCTCCAGATGCTTCCTCTGCAAAGTTGAATCTGAAAACAATAGCCATCTCTTTCTCCATTGGGCTTCACTTCCCAGCTATGGAATCTATTTTTGGCCCTGGTAAAATGCCGGGAAACACATGTGATCTACTGAAAGCTTGGAACTATGCTGGTAAACGGTCAGTCAGATAAAATGGTGGAGGATTATCCCACCTTGCATTTGGTGGACCATATGGAAGGAAAGAAATAACAGATGTTTTGAAGACAGGAGTAGCTCCATACAAGTAGTTAACATGAATTGTATTTTAAATTTTCACTTTTGGTGTAAAGAGTTTTCTGTAGGAGATGCAGAATCTATTCTACAATTTTTGGAAGCCTTGTAAAGTTCACAAGGATAGTACCCTGCAAATACTGTTGCCAGCATAATCTTTGTTCTGATGAATAAAATTTGTTACCATTCTCAAAAAAAAGTCACACTGCTTTCATCTCACTAGTAGTACCGCAGATCATACACTGGCTATCTTTAGCACCTAGAGAATGAGCATCATCTGATGCCTTCATTAAATTTGCTTTTCAAAACTTCCTGTAATTGCTAGATTCCTCAACATTTCCTACACAACCTACCCAGCCCTTAACCATACACATAAGTCACCGTTGTATTATCTCACTTGTAGTTCAGCAGATCATAAGCAGGTTATCTTCTGGACCAAGAGAAGGAACCATCATCTGGTGCCTTTACTGAATTTGCTTTTCAAAACTTCCTGTAATTGCTGGAAAATAAAAGAAAATGCCCCTGCAAACACAAATAAAATATCAAGAATGGGTAAGAGTATGTTGAGGTAACGCTAACAAACATGTTTTTCTTTCTGTAGTTTCTATCGAAGTCCTACAGAGCTGGGCTTTTAGAAGAAAGAAGAGAAGACATAGGACATTGCCATGTGGCCTATAATGTGGGTCCAGTGGAAGTACAGAAATAGGAGAGCTTGTGAAGGGGTAGAAAATGACTTTGTATATGTAAGTAATAGCATGATTTTTAGTGAGCTTTTGGTGCACCTATGTGATTCTTGTTTGTATAGAAAATTGGTTATCATTTGTAGAGAACATGTTTTGTATACTGCTTGTATATAGGAGGTTTCTCAAAAATATAATTTTACCAAATTACCTTACCAAAATAATCTGTCAAAGTGAGATGAGACACTACCGGCTTTGACCAAATAGTTTAGGAAGCAAGGAAAAGAGGAAAATGAAATATTACTGGATTGATTGGATATGACCAAATGATTTTGGAAAAACCTGATACAGGGATCTCTTTCTGGAGCAATGATCCCCTCACCAGAAGTGTCCCTGGTATCTGCTGGAAGACCTATAGATGCAACGACGCATTAGTTAACAAACCACAACATGCTAAATAGTGAGACTAACAAGCCCCAAGAATAACCAGGCATTGGTTCCAATGACAGAAGTACACAATATGCTAAATAGTAAGCAGAATTACAGAAACACGTAGACACATATCATTCAGTTGGCCGGAGGAATAATTTGCAGATATTGGTATGTCCTGTTCGTTTCCATTCTGTGACCGGGTCTTCAAGATAGACTTACATTGCTCGCCTGACAAAGTTACCTATGAGAAAACATTGAGATTCAGGAAAAACATGTAACAGGTAGAGTAATAATCAGATAGAAGAACAAATGGAGCTTACCTCAACATTAAACGAGGCAGCGTCTAATTTAGAGGATGCGCCAATACTACAGAAATAGGATTCCACTGATTGCAATACATCAATGGCACTCTGATGGCGCTGCAGACCCTAAACAAACATTGAAAATCAGTAAGAAATCTTGGAACTACTAGCAATGGAAGTAATTAACAGAACTAGTCCAACCACTTCGTGCAGAAACTAGTTAGTCTGCCTAGAGAAGCACATGAACTCATACATAAGGCAGAAGTTCAAAACCTCGGTGAATACATTATTTGTCAACAATCAGTTCATGCAAAAGGATAACAATGACAATACAAGTGCCAATTTACTTTTTTCCTGGGTTCAGGTGGGGTGGGAAGATAGGGGCAGAGCACAGAGCTCGTTTGTGCCACCAAAAAATTTCCTCGTGGTTAAGGAGATTGAGGGAGAAAATAATGATATCCTAAGGTAAGTCAAGCAGTTAAATGGTTAGAAGAACAAACCGATGCTTCCTACCCAATCCAAATTCAAAAGTATTACTTGCAAGTTGCAAATATATGGTAGATATGATCCAATTTTATACAAGATAATCATCAGACACCAAAACAAAAAGATCTCAACTGATAGCAATAGTGATCAGGTAATTTTGTTAAGTAAAGATCACAGTAAACCATTATATCCATGATCTTATGTTCTGTTCCACATGCTAAACCACTGCTACACAGCATAAATAATGGATTTATGAAAGTTGATCTTTTTTGTAACTAAGATTGTGACTTATAAAGAACAAAATGAAGCAATGCTTTTCAGCCACACCCCATGCACCGAACTGATTGAGAATTATGACGGGGCCGAAATGAATTTTGTTCTTTCTATAATGACAGAACGATATTAGATTGATTCTACTTCCAAGTGAATTCTTCCCAGCCATCAAAACTACCTGTTACACATCCCTAAAGAAGCCACATTTACCAAAGTCAAAACTGTTAAAATACTAACTCAACCCCCATATCTGTTACGCATCCCTAAAGAAGAACCAAATCACACCATAGTCAAAACTGTCAAAATACTAAACTCAACCCCCATAACTTAGTGTGGTCAAAATTTGAATTGACGTTGAAAAAGTTCGCAGAAGTTGAAATTGCGTTTGGACAATGAACTACAGTTGAAAATGAAGATAGAAGTAGTTGAAGATTTGTGAGTTTTTTTTTTAAAGATTTGATAAGCTTCACTTGAAATACATTTTAAACCACTATTTCAACTTAGAATAATATTTCAGTTTAAGCTCCAATTCTAAACCCAAAAATTCATAGTAAACTTGAATTTGCAAATAATTGTACAGCACCATCTCTAACAAAAGAGACAAAGCTTACACATAAAAAGTGAGAGACAGTATCAGGTGAAAAGGAAATTACTTGTTCTAACTTTTACTGACAAGCTTATGATATTTGAGCTCTGATTTATCAGAATCACCGATTTCCCATGATTGTATAGATGACTGAATAATAGTCTAGTAATAACAGACCTCAAGCATGAACGACATGTTATTCTTCTCAGCCACATGGGATGGTACCATCTTCTTGGAAACAGGGAGAAATGACCAGGCAAGACCCCATCGGCATGTCTGGCCTTGCACAAATTCAGTTGTCTTCACTATTGTTGCTCCAACCTCCCAAAGCTTTGACATCAGTACCTTTAGGTTAGTTTTTCTTCCAACCATTGAGGTGTACCACCTGGCAAAGATGGGGTCAGGAAATATAAGGGCTCTTCAATTGAGCTTCCATGATAAAGTTCTCTAACACATAACGCAATAAACCAGATTCAAAGACTGAAAGCATACCGAAAGGATTCCCTGAGCTGAACACTATCCTCAATAATACGAGTTATAAAAGCATTCTCTCCACCAGGACAAACCATCTCCTGCATAGTCCCCCCACAAGAAGTCTTTGGATTTAATCCAGCTTCTTCCATCGTCTCAAAAAATGGAGGGTTGCACATACAAAAATCGAATTTCTCCCCATCCTTGACAACACCGACAAGTATAGGTGGTCCATCGTAACTCTTTCCTATACCTGAGTGCACTGGGAGATGAGAAAGAGGTGAAGGTCCAATGACAACAGTCTCTCCATTGTCGAAGACTACGTCTGTACATTGGCCATATTTCCCTGGTTCATCATTCAACTCTTCCTTGGAAGATGATGGGGTTTCCATGTTAACT
Organism: Nicotiana obtusifolia; assembly: GCA_002018475.1. Classification (NCBI taxonomy): domain Eukaryota; kingdom Viridiplantae; phylum Streptophyta; class Magnoliopsida; order Solanales; family Solanaceae; genus Nicotiana; species Nicotiana obtusifolia. Next base: position 11,686 of record MCJB01049768.1, read on the forward strand.
TTTCTGATTTCAATCAATTCAGAAATATGGGGATTACTTTTGGCATTTTTCTCTGCCCACTCGACAGCTACGTCGGTAACATCTGTTATAAAGCAAAACGGATGACACATATGAAGAAATCAGTGTTTTGTAAATATATAGTGCAATTTTATTAGCCAAACATCAACAATGACGCAAGGGAGAAAATTACAAATTAGAGGGGGCTACCAGAGCCAACAAACTTCCAACCCATAAGAGATGCACCGAGAAGAGGGTAAATGCAATTAGCCCCTGTTCCTATATCAAAACCCCTAATACAGTTTCTGTCATCTTGAACTTTAGGAATGACGTTCGATGACAAAAGATCTTCAATCCAATGAATATAGTTAGATCTGTTGGGGACTGTAGGGCAAAGTTGTCCATCGGGAATCCACCTACATAGAAAACATGTTCAGGCATACGTCCTCTGTTTATAAAATCGTAAACCTTTACTCAACAAAAAAAAAAGAAAAAACGCGTTCAGGCAAACGTGATTGAAAGAAAAATACCCACCCTATGCTTGCCTCTAAACTACAGACAAGAGTTTCTCCTTTTTATTTTTAAGTAGGTTCTAGGCTTAGATTGTGTCAAAGTTCATATGCAGCTTGGTGAGCATCCCGCTATCAGTAATAAAGTAACACATTCAGTTTCTTCAAGCTTAAAAGTTAAAACTCATACGTGAAACATCAACAATATATTTCATTTATGGTTTTACATCTACTATCGATTTTAAGCAATAAAAAATGACACCAAATAAACCAAAGCGTTCTGGTTAAATCATAAAGTCTTTAGTAGCCGGCGCTGAATGGCATAACAAAAATCTCAACTTATGTGCTTTGTACTCCGAAAGAAAGAAAAACATAAAACTCAGTTACCCTTTTACATAAATAAGAGAGTGGAACCTGAAAAATAGAATTTAGAGGGAAAAAAGGAGTTACCAATTGAGGCCATGATCATGGTGGAGCAAAACTCTGGTGAGTTCACGTGTGGCATTGAAGTCAGTCCAATCAATTTTTGGTCGACGACCATCACCTGAATAGAAAACGTAAGGCGCAAAGGTAGAGTATTTAGAGGCCAAGACGGAGAAATCTGGTGGGTTATCGAAGTACTTGTTACGGGGATGAGTACGGAGAAATCTGGTGGCTCTCTCCCCTCTCTTCCTCTTCTTGCTCCCCATTGCTCCCAAGTCCGACCCTCTCCCTTCTCTGTCTCTCTTGTGTTTTTATGGGCCTGACCGTAATGGGCTTTTGAACTTTCAAACTAGGGAGATTTGCAAAACTAGCATCATTTGAGGCCAATGTTTAAGTTTTTGAACAAGTTCGAACGGAAGGACCAACTTATGCTGGACGAATATAACGTTACTACAAATTGTTCGTATTGACAAAACTTGCATGTATTATTTTATTTAATTGTTTATAAGTTCTCACGGATTGGTAACATTTGGCGCTATCTTCATTCTTCCGAACATAGTATAAAAAGTATAACCAAATTTAGTTTTTTATACTATATTTGGAAGATACTCAAGTTGCGGTTAAGGAATTCAACAACGGAAATTGTTTTGAGTTGCATAATAACAAGTTAAATGTAGTAGAGATTTTGAGGCTGTAATTAGTTAACATAGTTAGTGAAATTGATACTTGTGATTCTTATTATGCTTCTTTTTGGATATTTACTGGTTTATATTTTGTTTGCTGGAGAAACCAAAGCATCAATATATTAGTCATTACTATGATTATGCATTAGAAAGAAGATCCAATTCCTGTAACTTTGTTTGCGCTCATTCCGATGAACCTAAAATTTCATAATCACAAATTGCCAAGAATTGTTTGTAAACAGAGAGAGTTATGTTCCTTTCATATACATTTAATTATTTATTAACATAAAGATGCTTTTGCAACTCGTTTAGCACCTCATTATTACCTATGCCTTTTAACTTCTTGTTTCAATGAATATCAGAAGGTAGTTGGATTTTTTTTTTTTCTTTTTTGTTGGAAAGAGAAATTTTAATTATTTCTTTCTTATCTTTATAGACTTTTTCTCATCAAGTCACGTAAATATTTATTCTTTTATTTATTCTTTTTGTCGGTTACTTTCTTTGTAATTTTTTTGTTGGCTTTTATATAACAAAAGTTAAATTGTCCACCTGAATCAGGCATTCATTACGAAGAAATCCAAGTATTTGTCTTGTCTTTGTAGACATTTTTCTTAAATTCGAAACTTATGTTTTCTTTTATTTGTTTTTTTCGTTACTTTCTTTGTAGTTTTGTTTTGTTGGATTCTATTACTTTTTTGTAGTTTTCTTTTATTTGACTCAACATGATAAAAACTAAATTATTTGACTGTATGAGGCATTCCATACAAAGAAATCTTAGTATTTTTTTCTTGTCTTTAAAATTTTATTCTTCATTACATAAAAACCTTTTTATTATTATTTTAGTTACTAGTGGAATCTCTACTATAAAAGTATATTTTTTAAAAAGAATATATGTTTTTGAAACACATGTATATCACATGAAATTTGTGCAACATCCTATCTTTTAACTTTTGTTGTCTTTATTTTTCTCAATTTTTCTTTTCCTATTGATACACTACCGCTTTATTAAATATTTATTCTTGTACTTCATCTTTTTTTTTTTTTGTCCGGTTATTTTCTTTATATTTTCTTTTTCATCACGAAGAAATCCAAGTATTCGTCGTAGACATTTTCCTTACGTTACAAACATATATATTTTTTACTTGTTTTTTCCATTACTTTTTTTGTAGTTTCCTTTTATTGGATTCTGTTGCTTTTCTTTTTGTAATTTTTTTTATTGGACTCAACATGATTAAAACTGAATTATTTGACTGTATCAGGCGTTCACTACGAAGAAATCTAAGTATTTTTTTATTGTCTTTAACATTTTATTCTACATTGCTTAAACTTTTTTATTTTTATTTTAGTTACTAATGGAATCTCTAATATAAAAGTATATTTTTTAAAAAGAAAAAATATTTTTGAAACTCGTGTCTGCACGTCATAAATGATATATATCACATGAATTTGTACAATATCTATCTTTTAATTTTTATTGATCTTTACCCTTGGCTACGGATAACAATTAAATTTGTATGTGGTTTTAAGGATACGTGATTTAATTTGATACAGACAAAGAATGAGTGAAAATAGAGGCTAAATTCAGTAAATAAGAATGAAAGTAAACCACCAATATTGAGTAGCTTTATTGTGGCGAATCCTCTACAATAAAATATGCAGCAAATAGATCAAAAAAGTAAGTATAATAGACTGTAGCTTTGTGTATATTGATCGCTTTTTATCTCATGCTTTTTACAATTGTGCTGCCCCTTTATATAGGGAGGGGAATGAGTTTTATACAAGGTAAGAAACCAATCTACAAGGTAAAATATTCCTAGAATTAATGGCTTCAACGTCTTTACTGATCTTTGCCATGATTCCCGCCGAGATATTCACGTATCACGGGATTTCTGGTCCTTCAGTTACGCAAATCTAATGATTTTACCCTAGGGTGTTTTACCCTAATCGGTCTCTACGATCTCATCTCGAGCACCTTGGCTTCGAGCTCCATTCCGATGGAATCCGGTCTTGGCCTTCACCTCTCGATGTCATCGATCCCGGCCTATCGAGCAGTGACCACAATCGATGCCGGTCATATGAATTAGAAACCAATATTCCCTATGCAAGTGATCGAGTTCGACCCCATACAGATAGTCCCCTCGTTTTTTGGAGAGTAATGATAAAAAATAATATGAGCCGCCGCTTTTAAGATTAGGTTAAAAGGAGACATACTTATGGCGCGTAACACAGAACTCGGGGTGTCACATCAAAAGACGCAAAACGTCATATTGATGAATGACGGCACATGATGACGCACGTGTCAAGCATCAGAAATGTCTTTTCATAGACCAACTGAAGACAAAACTCTGCAACGCCTGCAAACGCTAATTAATGCTTCCTCATTTTGGGACTCGAACCCCACCTTTAAGAGGGTATAAATAGCCCTCCCTTCCTTCAATTCCAATGTTTGCGTTATTGTATTCTTCAGGTTTTTTGAGTTTGTTCACAAGTGTAATCTTCTTTGTTCTTGTTTTACTCCTGGTATCTACTATCTTCTCTAACTCTTTATTCCTAATGGCGAAGACATCCAAATATGTTCCCCAAAAACAAACCCCCTCTTCTTCTCAACCCGCTGAAGAAACCGAACCTGTCGTTGTTGAGGAGACTTCGACCGAGCCCCCACTAAAAGCGTTCGTACCGGTTAGATGCTCAACCGGTTCTGACTTTAAGGTAGAGATGGCTTCTTCTGAACCGAAGCCGAGGTGAGCCGGTCACTAGATACATTTGTTCGATTACGAACAAAAACATCGAGAGGGTGAAGCAAGATTGCAACAGGGTTGGTAAGGACGTGGTGGTTCCTTCCCCAGAAGAGGCAATCACCACCCACGTGGAGGGCTACGAGTGTTTACACTTACCCTTTCACGTTGGGCCCTTTGGACCCCATCATCGTCGAATTTTGCAAAAGGTGCGATGTAACGCTGGGTCAGATTCATCCCTCTGTTTGGAGAATAGTTATTCTCTTCCGTTTTTTTGTGAGTAAGATCGAAGGGCGCCCCTTCACCCTTGATCATCTCCTGTGACTATACAGTCCCCGAATCTTCCGAGGGGGACTAATAAAACTCGCTCGCCAGGATAGCAAAGCCTCCTTTTCGAGCATCGACGAGGATAAGGACCGAGGCTGGATGAGCCGATTTGTTCGAATAAAGACATCGGACCTGATCCCTGCCGAAAACATGCCGTTCCCTGAAAAGTGGAACATAAACCGTAAGTGCTATCTTCCTATTTCAATTCATCCGGTGTCTTCCCTTTGTTATCTCACTAACATATCTCGCATGGTGTAGCTGTTTCTCGAATGCCGGCTGCGATTCAGCATTTGAAAGAGTGGGTCGAGAAAGGTGGTATCTCAGAGGACCGATAACGTTTATAGATTCCACGTCTTATGCTATCGATGACGTTGCTGCTTTGTAACTTACTTCGTTCTTCCTTTGCAAGTCTATCGAAGGATGTTGAATTAGGCCAGCGTCCCCTGGTAGAGAGGTTCCCTGCCCTCCCCTTGCCTCGGAGCAGGAGGGGGAGAAAAAGAGGAAAGAAGTCCCCGGTTCTTCTAGGCCCGAGAGGAAGAAACCGAAGAAAAATATAGCTCATAGGCTCATAATCTCAGACATAGCTTATCGATTGGACGATGAGTCCGAGGAAGACGAAGGTCTCGAGGTTTTGGGCAGCGAGCCATCTTGGGCAGTCCCCGAGCAAAGGACCGATGAAACTCGTCTTCATCGAGTGGAGGACCCTGAGATGGGAGCAAGAACCGGGGCTTCTGTCGATGCGCGGGAAGCGACGCAGGGAATCCCGGGCCCCCCAGAAACGATGGACTCCCCTTCCTTTTCGGAGTCAACTTTTAATGAAGCCCGACCGCAAAAACAAATTCACCGAACAAAGGCCATATGTCGGAAGGACCTTTTCAAGATTTCTTCGATGGTGTGCCATCGGCGGATACTATTGGGCTCGAAGTGCCGAGGAAGAGTCACTCCACTGAAACGAGCAAGGCATATTTCGGTCCTAAGCTGGTCAATAGATTCCCTGCTCCGAGCTCCAACCCTGATCGAAAAAGAATAATAAGATTTGCCATTCCTGAAGATGCTAGGGCCCTTTCTGCGCCTGTGGGGGTGGCTAGTTATCTTTGGTGCTTGGTGACCGAAGAAGATCAGGCCGCAATGGACGAGGTAAATGAAGCCTGCTTGTTTAATGAAGCTTAACAAGCATCAAGTAAGGTAAAACTTCCGATAAGCCTTGTCCGGTGTTTGCCATTTTACATTTCAATTTTGACTAACTGTCTTATTTTCTTTTGTACTTGTAGGCCTCGGTGCTTCATCATGAGGCTTTTCTTCGACTAAGGGAAGAAAAGACACGTCGTGAGTGGCTCGAAGGGGAGATGTGGACCCTTCGGGCCGAACTAGACTTTGTGCGCAAGGAAAATTCTTGTATACTCGACCAGATGGGGCAGCAACTTGACCGAATAAATCAATTCCGATCCGCGTTGAGTGAGGCCAAAACAGAAACTAATGAATGGAGAGCCAAGACCAATCTGCTGACTTCAGAAAAAGAAACCCTCCAAGCTCAAATGGTTTCTTTGGAAGAACAAGTTTCGGAGGCATGAGAGAAAATCGGGACTCTGGCTAAGAGTACCGATACGCTTCAATCCCAGGTCGAGACGCTCACTTCAGATTGCGACATTTTGGTCAACGAGCTGCAATTGGCAAAATCGGAGGTTGCTATATCCAAAACTGAGGCTGATGAGTTAATAGCTCAATATAGGGCCGATGCCGAGGCCGCTCAGGAACAATCAAAGATTCTGGTCGAATATACCAAATGCCAAACCCGCCTTTCTGTTCTCGAAGAATTACAAGCTCGGGGCTTCGATCTATCTACCGAGATCGATGATGCAAAGAAGATCGAAGCCGAGGCTAGAAAGCGGGCCCTCCCAGAAAAAGAAGAAGAAGAAGAAGAAGACTCTGAGAATTCCGAATAGAGACATCTCTTTTGTATAACATGTCTTTTTTTTTATAACATACCTCGTTCATATATAAATATAAAGATCTCCCTTTATTTCTCTTCCTCATTTAACTTATCTTGATTCTTCGTACTTAGAACCGATGGTTCAATTTGTAGAATTTTCTGCTCTTCAGGCTTAGTTTAGACTTAACCAATTTCAAGATATGCCTTAGCAGATTTTCCCTTTCTCCGTCCAATTTGGTAAGGCCTAAGCTTCGAAAAGGGTCCGAGGTTTGCCTCAATAGGTCTTACTTCCCTTCGAGTTTCATTAGCTCGATGAGGCCTTGGCCTTTTAAGAAATCGGGGTTTTGCCTCAGTAGGCCTTACTTGCCCTCGAATTTTATTAACTTGATTTGGCCTTAGCCTTTTATGAAATCGGGGTTTTCCCTAACAGGTCTTAGTCCCCTTCGAGCTTCGTTAACTCGATATGGCCTTGGCCTTTGAGAAATTGGGGTTTGCCTTAGTAGGTATTAGTCCCCTTCGATTTTCGTACGAAGCTCTGAGCAATGTTAGTTTTTTATCGTGCAATAAGAATCGAAATGGCCCTTGGGCTCGAAGACAAGATATCGGTGCCAAAGAATTTTCATTAGCATTCAAGTGCTTGTACAATTTTCTTAGGGGGTAGATCAATCTACTTGGGCACGATTCCTTTGACCGTTTGACCCTTACATCGATTCCTAATGGTCTATGAGAAGTTCCCCTGAATTGAAATAGCTAAGCAATGAATTGTAGTAGATAAGCAGTCTTCTGATATTCAAGGTCGATCGAAGTTGTGCACCGAATATTGTTGCCTTCGATATGCGACCGATCTAAGTTAGCACGACTCCTGGTTGCCTCATTAAAAACTTTGTCGAAAAACCCAATTTGGGACAAAATCGGTCGAAGGGAGAAAGAGTGCAACGCGTGCTTTTAGTCCTAATGTCCTGTGCTTCCTGGCTCGAGGTTACTTCGTTTGATACCTGCAGGTGTTAGTAACATAAAACAAACAAACGAAGAATGAAAGTTCATACCTCAACAATAGTATCGTTTGAAATGGTTTATGTTCCAATTGTTCGGCAGCTTTTTTCCATCCATTGTTCCAAGCTTAAGATCCCTTTCCGGTGACCTTTAAGATGGTGTAGGTCCCTTCCCAGTTCGGCCCTAACTTCCCTTCGTCGGTTCTCGAGTATTGGGTGTGATTATTCTGAGCACCAGGTCTCCTATGTTGAAGTGTTGAAGATGGGCTCTCCGGTTGTAGTACCTTTTGATCTTTTGATTTTGGGCGGCAATTCGAACAAGGGTTGCTTCCCTTCTTTCATCCAATAATTCCAAATTGTTGTTCATAGCTTCGCGATTCAATTCTTCTGTTGTGTATCGGAATCTGATGCTCGGTTCGCATACTTCGACTAGTATCAACGCTTTAGCACCGTACACTAGAGAGAAAGGAGTGGCCCCGGTGCTGGTTTTCTCGGTTGTGCGATATGCCCATAAAACTTCAGGCAATATTTATTTCCATTTTCCCTTTGCGTCGGTTAACTTTTTCTTTAGGTTTTGAATTATGGTTTTGTTGGTCGATTCAGCTTGTCTGTTGCCGCCGGGATCATAGGGCGTCGATAGAATCCTTTTGATTTTGTTGTCTTCGAAGAACTTCGTCACTTTGCTGCCGATAAACTGCTTGCCATTATCTCACACGATCTCCGATGGCATCCCAAATCGACATACGATGTGATCCCAGATGAAGTCGATTACCTCATTTTCCCTAACTTTCTCGTATGCCTGTGCTTCAACCCATTTCAAGAAATAGTCCGTCATAAAAAGAATGAACTGAGCCTTACCTGGTGTGTAGGGGAGAGGGCCGACGATGTCCATCCCTCATTTCATGAATGGCCATGGCGACAAGACCGAATGCAGCGTCTCCCCGGGCTGATGGATCATTAGTGTGTGTCTTTGGCATTCGTTACATTTGCGAACGAACTCCTTTGCATCTTTTTCCATATCGATCCAATAATAGCCAGCTCGAATTATTTTTCGGACCAGGGATTCGACACCGGAATGATTCCCGTATGTGCCTTCGTGTATTTCCCTTAAGATATACTCGGTGTCACCCGATCCCAGACATATTGCGAGGGGGCCACCGAATGTCCTCCTAAATAGAGTTCCATCATCGGATAAACAGAACCGGGCTGCCTTTGTGCGAAATGCTCTTGATTCTTTGGGATCCGAAGGGAGCTTACCCGAGCTAAGATACTCTATATACTTGTTCCTCCAATCCCAAGTCAAACTCATTGAATTGATTTCGGCATGGCCTTCCTCTACCACCGACCTCAAAAGTTGTACGACCTTCTCGGACTTGATCTCTTCATCTTCGACCGATGACCCCAGGTTGGCGAGCGCGTCAGCCTCACTGTTTTGCTCTCGAGGTATGTGTTGCAAGGTCCATTCTTTAAACCTATGCAGTGTGACTTGAAGCTTGTCCAAATACCTCTGCATTCGCCTTTCTCTGACTTCGAAAGTACTGTTCACCTGATTGACTACGAGGAGGGAATCGCACTTGGCTTTGATTATCTCTGCTCCCTGGCTTTTGGCCAGTTCTAAACCTGCAATCATAGATTCATACTCCGCTTCGTTGTTAGTTAATTTTACAGTATTAATAGACTGTCGAATTGTATTCCCAGTCGGGGGCTTTAGCACGATACCAAGCGCCGATCCCTTTGCGTTCGAGGCGCCGTCTGTAAATAAAGTCCACACTCCCGAAGGAGTCCCCGACTCGGTCATTAATTCTTTCTCGACCTCGGGTATCAGCGACGGCGCAAAATCGGTGACGAAATCCGCCAACACTTGAGATTTGATCGCAGTTCGGGGCCGATACTCGATATCGTACCTGCGTACTTCGATAGCCCATTTGGCCAACCGGCCGGATTGCTCGGGCTTGTGCATTATATTTCTCAGGGGGTAAGTCGTTATTACACATATGAGATGGCATTGGAAGTAGCGTTTTAGCTTCCTGGAGGCACTCAATAAAGCGAGTGCTAATTTTTCCAAATGCGGGTATCTAGTTTCGGCCTCACCTAAGGTTTTACTAACGTAATAAATAGGAAACTGTGTACCTTGTTCTTCTCGAACCAGGACCCCACTTACTGCTACTTCCGAGACGGCAAGGTAGAGGTATAGTTGCTCACCTGTTTTTGGTGTATGTAGCAAGGGTGGGCTAGAGAGGTACCTCTTAAGTTATTCTAATGCGCGCTGACATTCCGGAGTCCACGAGAAATCGTTCTTCTTTTTCAGCAAGTTGAAAAATCGGTGACTCCTATCGGACGATCTCGAGATAAATCGGCCAAAAGCGGCTATCTGGCCTGTGAGCTTTTGTACGGCTTTTACACTGTCTACAATTGTAATGTCTTCGATAACTTTGATCTTCTCGGGGTTGATTTCTATTCCTCGATTCGAGACCATGAAGCTAAGGAATTTTCCCGAGCCCACTCCAAATGCGCATTTCTCCGGGTTCAACTTCATGTTGTACCGTCTCAGCACATCGAACGTCCCCTGCAAATGGCTCAAATGGTCCTCTGCTCGCAGAGACTTAACTAACATATCATCAATGTAAACCTCCATTGGTTTTCCTAGTTGTTCTTCGAACATTTTGTTTACTAGGCGTTGATAAGTGGTCCCCGCATTCATTAACCCGAATGGCATCACGTTATAACAGTATGTACCATACTTAGTGATGAAGGATGAATTTTCCTGATCATCCTAGTCCATTCGTATTTGGTTATAGCCAGAGTAAGCATCGAGAAAGCTAAGGGTCTCGTGGCCAGCAGTGGCATCGATAATGCGATCGATATTGGATAATGCGATCGGGGACTCCTTCGGGAGTGTGGACTTTATTTACAGACGGCGCCTCGAACGCAAAGGGATCGGCGCTTGGTATCGTGCTAAAGCCCCCGACTGGGAATACAATTCGACAGTCTATTAAGACTGTAAAATTAACTAACAACGAAGCGGAGTATGAAGCTATGATTGCAGGTTTAGAACTGGCCAAAAGCCAGGGAGCAGAGATAATCAAAGCCAAGTGCGATTCCCTCCTCGTAGTCAATCAGGTGAACAATACTTTCGAAGTCAGAGAAGGGCGAATGCAGAGGTATTTGGACAAGCTTCAAGTCACACTGCATAGGTTTAAAGAATGGACCTTGCAACACATACCTCGAGAGCAAAACAGTGAGGCTTACGCGCTCGCCAACCTGGGGTCATCGGTCGAAGATGAAGAGATCAAGTCCGAGAAGGTCGTACAACTTTTGAGGTCGGTGGTAGAGGAAGGCCATGCCGAAATCAATTCAACGAGTTTGACCTGAGATTAGAGGAACAAGTATATAGAGTATCTTAGCTCGGGTAAGCTCCCTTCGGATCCCAAAGAATCCAGAGCATTACGCACAATGGCAGCCCGGTTCTGTTTATCCGATGATGGAACCTTATTTAGGAGGACATTCGGTGGCCCCCTCGAAATATGTCTGGGACCGGGTGACACCGAGTATATCTTAAGGGAAATACACGAAGGCACATGCGGGAATCATTCCGGCGTCGAATCCCTGGTCCGAAGAATAATTCGAGCTGGCTATTATTGGATTGATATGGAAAAAGATGCAAAGGAGTTCGTTCGCAAGTGTAACGAATGCCAAAGACACGCACCAATGATCCATCAGCCCTGGGAGACGCTGCATTCGATCTTGTCTCCATGGCCATTCATGAAATGGGGGATGGACATCGTCGGCCCTCTCCCCTACACACCAGGTAAGACTCAGTTCATTCTTTTTATGGCTGACTATTTCTCGAAATGGGTTGAAGCACAGGCATACGAGAAAGTTAGGGAAAAGGAGGTAATCAACTTCATCTGGGATCACATCGTATGTCGATTTGGGATGCCATCGGAGATCGTGTGCGATAATGGCAAGCAGTTTATCGGCAGCAAAGTGATGAAGTTCTTCGAAGACAACAAAATCAAAAGGATTCTATCAACGCCCTATGATCCCACCGGCAACGGACAAGCTGAATCGACCAACAAAACCATAATTCAAAACCTAAAGAAAAGGTTAACCGACGGAAAGGAAAAATGGAAAGAAATATTACCTGAAGTTTTATGGGTATATCGCACAACCGAGAAAACCAGCACCGAGGCCACTCCTTTCTCTCTAGTGTACGGTGCTAAAGCGTTGATACTAGTCGAAGTAGGCGAACCGAGCATCAAATTCCGATACGCAACAGAAGAATTGAATCGCGAAGCTATGAACACCAATTTGGAATTATTGGATGAAAGAAGGGAAGCAACCCTTGTTCGAATTGCCGCCAAAAATCAAAAGATCGAAAGGTACTACAACCGAAGAGCCCATCTTCGACACTTCAACATAGGATACCTGGTGCTCAGAAGAATCACACCCAATACTCGAGACCCGAACGAAGGGAAGTTAGGGACGAACTGGGAAGGGCCCTACACCATCTTAAAGGTCACCAGAAAGGGATCTTACAAGCTTGGAACAATGGATGGCAACCAACTGTCGAACAATTGGAACATAAACCATTTGAAACGATACTATTGTTGAGGTATGAACTTTCATTCTTCGTTTATTTGTTTTATGTTACTAACACCTGCAGGTATCAAATGAAGTAACCTCGAGCCAGGAAGCACAGGACATTAGGACTAAAAGCACGCGTTGCACTCTTTCTCCCTTCGATTGGTTTTTTCCCAAATTGGGTTTTTCTGCAAGGTTTTTAATGAGGCAACCAGGAGTCGTGCTAACTTAGATCGGTCTCATATCGAAGGCAACAATATTTGGTGCACAACTTCGATCGACCTTGAATATCAGAAGACTGCTTATCTACTACAATTCATTACTTAGCTATTTCAATTCGGGGGAACTTCTCATAGATCATTAAGAATCGATGTAAGGGCCAAACGGTCAAAGGAACCGTGCCCAAGTAGATTGATCTACCCCCTAAGCAAATTGTACAAGCACTTGAATGCTAATCAAAATTATTTGGCACCGATATCTTGTCTCCGAGCCCAAGGGCCATTTCTATTCTTATTGCACGATTGAAAACTAACATTGCTCAGAGCTTCGTACGAAAATCGAAGGGGACTAAGACCTACTAAGGCAAACCCCAATTTCTCAAAGGCCAAGGCCATATCGAGTTAACGAGTGCGCTTTTCTCGGGTATGTTACAAAAAAAAAAGATAAAAAAGAGATATATTATACAAAAGAGATGTCTCTATTCGGAATTCTCAGAGTCTTCTTCTTCTTCTTCTTCTGGGAAGGCCCGCTTTCTAGCCTCGGCTTCGATCTTCTTTGCATCATCGATCTCGGTAGATAGATCGAAGCCCCGAGCTTGTAATTCTTCGAGAACAGAAAGGCGGGTTTGGCATTTGGTATATTCGACTAGAATCTTCGATTGTTCCTTAGCGGCCTCGGCATCGGCCCTATATTGGGCTATTAACTCATCAGCCTCAGTTTTGGATATAGCAACCCTCTGATTTTGCCGATTGCAGCTCGTTGACCAAAATGTCGCAATCTGAAGTGAGCGTCTCGACCTGGGATTGAAGCGTATCGGTACTCTTAGCCAGAGTCCCGATTTTCTCTCATGCCTCCGAAACTTGTTCTTCCAAAGAAACCATTTGAGCTTGGAGGGTTTCTTTTTCCGAGGTCAGCGGATTGGTCTTGGCTCTCCATTCATTAGTTTCTGTTTTGGCCTCACTCAACGCGGATCGGAATTGATTTATTCGGTCAAGTTGCTGCCCCATCTGGTCGAGTATACAAGAATTTTCCTTGCGCACAAAGTCTAGATCGGCCCGAAGGGTCCACATCTCCCCTTCGAGCCACTCACGATGTGCCTTTTCTTCCCTTAGTCGAAGAAAAGCCTCATGATGAAGCACCGAGGCCTACAAGTACAAAAGAAAATAAGACAGTCAGTCAAAATTGAAATGTAAAATGGCAAACACCGGACAAGGCTTATCGGAAGTTTTACCTTATTTGATGCTTGTTAAGCTTCATTAAACTAGCAGGCTTCATCCACCCCGTCCAATGCGGCCTGATCTTCTTCGGTCACCAAGCATCGAAAATAACTAGCTACCCCGACAGGCGCAGAAAGGGCCCTAGCATCTTCGGGAATGGCAAACCTTATTATTCTTTTTCGATCAAGATTGGAGCTCAGAGCAGGGAATCTATCGACCAGCTTGGGACCAAAAGATTCCTTTCTCGTTTCGATGGAGGGACTCTTCCTCGGGCACTTCAAGCCCAAAAGTATCCGCCGATGGCACACCGTCGAAGAAATCTTGAAAAGGTCATTCCGCATATGGCCTTTGTTTGGTGAATGTGTTTTTGCGGCTCGGGCTTCATTAAAAGTTGACTCCGAAAAGGAAGGGGAGTCCATTGTTTCTGGGGGGGCCGGGATTCCCTGCGTCGCTTCCCCCGCATCGGCAGAAGTCCCGGTTCTTGCTTCCATCTCGGGGTCCTCCACTCGGTGAAGACGAGTTTCATCGGTCCTCTGCTCGGAGACTTCCCGAGATGGCTCGCTGCCGAAAACCTCGAGACCTTCGTCTTCCTCGGACTCATCGTCGAATCGATAAGCTATGTCCGAGATTCTGAGCCTATGAGCTATACTTTTCTTCGTTTTCTTCCTCTCGGGCCCAGAAGAACCGGGGACTTCTTTCCTCTTTTTCTCCCCCTCCTGCTCTGAGGTAGGGGGAGGGCAAGGAACCTCTCTACCAGGGGACACTGGCCTCAATTCAACGTTCTTTGATAGACCTGCAAAGGAAGAACGAAGTAAGTTACAAAGCAGCAACATCATCGATAACATAAGACGTGGAATATAAACGTTATCGGTCTCACCATGATTTTTGGCCTCCCATCGGCCCTTCGATATCTCGCGCCAGGCATGCTCTGAATAGGTCCTCTGTGATACCACCTTCTCGACCCATTTTTTCAAATGCTGAATTGCAGCCGGCATTCGAGAAACAGCTACACCATGCGAGATATGTTAGTGAGATAACAAAGGGAAGACACCGGATGAATTGAATAGGAAGATAGCACTTACGGTTCATGTCCCACTTTACAGGGAATGGCATGTTTTCGGTAGGGATTAGATCGGATGTCTTTATTCGAACAAATCGGCTCATCCAACCTTGGTCCTTATCCTCGTTGATGCTCGAAAATGGGGCTTTGCTGGCCCGGTGAGCGAGTTTTATTAGTCCCCTCGGAAAATTCGGGGACTGTATAGTCGCATGAGATGATCAAGGATGAAAAGGTGCCCTTCAATCTTACTCACAAAAAAACGGAAGAGAATAACTATTTTCCAAACAGAGGGATGAATCTGACCTAGCGTTACATCGCACCTTTTGCAAAATTCAACGATGATGGGGTCCAAAGGGCCCAACGTGAAGGGATAAGTGTAAACACTCAAGTAGCCCTCCACGTGGGTGGTGATTGCCTCTTATGGTGAAGGAACCACCACGTCCTTACCAACCCAATTGCAATCTTGCTTCACCCTCTCGATGTTTTTGTTCGTAATCGAACAAATGTATCTAGTGACCGGCTCACCCCGGCCCGGTATAGAAGAAGCCTTCTCTACCTTAAAGTCGGAACAGGTTGAGCATCCAACCGATACGAACTCTTTTAGTATGGGCTCGGTCGAAGTCTCCTCAACAACGACAGGTTCAGTTTCTTCAGCGGGTTGAGAAGAAGAGGGGGTTTGTTTCTGGGGAACACATTTGGATGTCTTCGCCATTAGGAATAAAGAGTTAGAGAAGATAGTAGATACCAGGAGTAAAACAAAAACAAAGAAGATTACACTTGTGAACAAACTCAGAAAACTTGAAGAATACAATAACGCAAACGTTGGAATAGAAGGAAGGGAGGGCTATTTATACCCTTTTAAAGGTGGTGGTTCGAGTCCCAAAATGAGGAAGCATTAATTAGCGTTTGCAGGCGTTGCAGAGTTTTGTCTTTAGTTGGTCTATGAAAAGACATTTTTGATACTTGACACGTGCGTCATCATGCTGCCGTCATTCATCAATATGACATTTTGCGTCTTTTGATGTGACACCCCGAGTTCCGTGTTACGCGCCATAAGTATGTCTCCTTTTAACCTAATCTAAAGTGGCGGCTCATATCGTTTTTTATCATTACTCTCCAAAAAACAAGGGGACTATCTGTATGAGGTCGAACTCGATCACTTGCATAGGGAATATTGGTTTCTAATTCATATGACCGGCATCGATTGGGGTCATTGCTCGATAGGCCGGGATCGATGACATTGAGAGGTGAAGGCCAAGACCGGATTCCATCGGAATGGAGCTCGAATCCAAGGTGCTCGAGATGAGATCGTAGAGGCCGATTAGGGTAAAACACCCTAGGGTAAAAGGACCAGAAATCCCGTGATACGTGAATATCTCGGCGGGAATCACGGCAAAGATCAGTAAAGACGTTGAAGCCATTAATTCTAGGGATATTTTACCTTGTAGATAGGTTTCTTACCTTGTATAAAACTCATTTCCCTCCCTATATAAAGGGGCAGCACAATTGTAAAAAACATGAGATAAAAAGAGATCAATATACATAAAGCTACAGTCTATTATACTTACTTTTTCGATCTATTTGCTGCATATTTTATTTTAGAGGATTCCGCCACAGTAAAGCTACTCAATATTGGTGGTTTGCTTTCTTTCTTAATTACTGAATTAGCCTCTAATTTCACTCATTCTTTGTCTGTATCAAATTAATCACGTATCCTCAAAAGCACGTACAAATTTAATTGTTATTCGTAGCCAAGGTTAAACAGAACATTTTGTTTACTAGACATTGATAAGTGGCCCCCGCATTCTTTAACCCGAATTGCATCACGTTATAATAGTATGTACCATACTTAGTGATGAAGGATGTCTTTTCCTGATCATCCTGGTCCATTCGTATTTGGTTATAGCCAGAGTAAGCATCGAGAAAGCTAAGGGTCTCGTGGCCAGCAGTGGCATCGATCATGCGATCGATATTGGATAAGGGAAAAGAATCTTTAGGGCATGCCTTGTTTAAATCATTATAGTCTATGCACATCCTTAATTTATTTCCCTTTTTAGGAACTACAACTACGTTTGCTAACCATTCTGGGTATTTAACTTCCCGAATGGACTCTATATTTAAAAGCTTAGTTACCTCATCCTTGATGAACGCTTGTTTGACTTCGGATTGAGACCTCCTCTTTTGCTTGACCGGCCGGAAGTTTGGATCGATGCTCAGTTTGTGAGTCATGATCTCTGGTGGTATCCCTGTTATGTCGAGATGGGACAAGGCGAAAGAATCTTCGTTAGCTAAAAGAAACTGTATAAGTTTTTCCCTAAGCTCGGAACTTAGGCCCGAGCCCAGGTATACCTTTCGATCCGACGAGTCTCCTCGGAGTGAAATTTGCTCGAGTTCCTCGACCGTTGATTTAGTTGCATCGGATTCATCGGGACCGATGAATGACCGGAGTACCCCGTACTCGTCATCTTCGAGATGCTGTTGTTCGCCTTCGTTTGTTGAAGGCGATGCCTGTGATTGCTATTTGATTCTTTGGGAAGGAGCTGTTGGTTTCGATACTACTTCTTCTACTGTGAACATTTCTTTTGCGGCAGGCTGTTCTCCGTAAACTGTTACGATCCCATCAGTCGATGGGAATTTCAACACTTGGTGCAGTGTTGAGGGTACCGCTCTCATATCATGAATCCATGGTCAACTGAGCAGGGCGTTGTACCTCATGTCTCCGTCAATCACGCAGAATTTTGTTTCTCGAATGGTACCGGTAGTGTTTACCAGTAATGTTATCTCCCCTTTGGTCGTTTCGCACGACATGTTGAAACCATTGAGAATCCGAACTACAGGGATAATTCGATTTGTCAGCCCGAGCTGTTCGATAACCCACGATCATATTATGTTGGCCGAACTACCAGGATCAACTAGTACACGCTTTACCTTCGTTTTGTGCACAAGCACCGATATTACTAAAGCGTCGTTGTGGGGTTGCATGATTCTTTCTAAATCCTCCTCGCTGAAATGAAAGATTCCCTCCATTGCATAATCCCGAGTGCGCTTTTCTCGGATAATGGATATCTTAGTGCGTTTTAATACCGGACCTTGGGGCGTATCTACCCCGCCGATGATCATATTGATTGTGTGCTGAGGCTCCTCCTGGTTTACTGACTTATTTCTGTTCCCATAATGGTTTTTGGCTCGGTCGCTCAAAAACTCTCGAATGTGCCCATTTTCGAGCAACTGTGCCACCTCTTCACTCAACTGTCGACAGTCTTCTATCTTGTGCACATGTGTACCATGATACTTACATATCAAACTGGGATCTCTCTTGGCTGGGTCCGATTGCAGCGGTCGAGGCCACTTAGTATCCTTAATACGACCAATGGCCGACACGAGAGTAGCTGAATCGACGTTGAAGTTATATTCGGATAGTCGCAGTGCTTCTCGATGACCGGTGGTTCTCTCGAAGTTGTTTCTCGCCAGGGGTCCTCGGTTATTACGATTATGATCGTTCCTCCTTTCTCGTCTCGGGGAGCCCTGCCTTGCTAGAATGAATTTTTGGTCCCCAGGATATGGTCGATGCCTGTCTCTGCTCGATCTCGGTTCTCGATAAATATCCCTTTGAACCCTATCATGAGCTCTGATGGGGTAAGTAGATCCGGAGGGGGCCCAAGTTGGTCATCCTCGACCCTGATCTTCGATTGATATCGGTTGTGTATATCCGCCCATGTGGCAGCCGGATATTCAATCAAGCTCTGCTTAAGCTGTTGCGAAGCCGTTGAACTTCGAGCTTTGAGTTCTTGAGTGAAGGCCTGCACGGCCCAATCATCAGTGCCCGGTGGTAGGTCCATCTGTTCCATCTGAAAACGAGATACAAATTCTTTGAGCATCTCGTTATCCCTTTGCCTAACTTTGAATAAATCCGATTTCCGCTTCTCTACTTTGATGGCACCTGCTTGAGCTTTTACGAAGGTATCCGCAAGCATGGCAAAAGAATCGATGGAATTCGGGAGCAAATTGTGATACCAAGTTATTGCCCCCTTTGACAAGGTCTCTCCGAATTTCTTCAACAGAATGGACTCGATCTCATCGTCTTCGAGATCGTTTCCCTTTATGGCGCACGTGTACGCTGTCACATGCTCGTTTGGATCAGATGTCCCGTTGTATTTGGGAATTTCCGGCATGCGAAACTTCTTCGGTATGGGTTTTGGGGCGGCACTTGACGGGAAAGGTTTCTGCACGAATTTCTTTGAATCTAAACCTTTCAATATCGGGGGTGCTCCTGGGATTAGATCCACCCTCGAATTATATGTCTCCACCTTTTTGTCGTTGGATTCGATCTTCTTCTCGCTAGACTCGACTCGTCTGGTTAGTTCCTCAAGCAACTTCATGATCCCAGAATTCGCCCCCGATCCGCCTTCGCTCGGTTTCTCTACAATTGGTTCATTTTCGGGGATGGTTCTCCGAGAAGGACCGCCTCAACCTTATTTGAAATTTGGCTCCGATTTTGCAGTTGGGCAATGGCCGCTTGCTGGGCTTGTAACATGTCGAAGATCATCCTAAGGTTAATCCCACCCCCTTCGTCGTTTTGAGTTGTCGAACGGTGTTCTCCACGAACACTGTTTGATGGGCCAGTAATTCGATCCACATCGACCGCCATTTGTGAGTTAGCGTCGATTGGAATTTCATCACCGGGCACTACGTTGTTGTTTTCGCCCTGGTGGTCAAATTCGCCATCGACGTATTGAGGCACAGATTGTGAGTGCGACATGGTTGAATTGAAAATTGAAATCAAAAAATTCTCCAAAGAACAAAAGCGTAAAAAGAATTTTTGTGACAGTAAGTTGTATCAAACGTTCACTATTATCCTTAGCCTCACGGTGGGCGCCAAACTGTTTACCGTTGGCTACGGATAATAATTAAATTTGTACGTGATTTTAAGGATACGTGATTTAATTTGATGCAGACAAAGAATGAGTGAAAATAGAGGCTAAATTCAGTAAATAAGAAAGAAAGCAAACTACCAATATTGAGTAGCTTTAATGTGGCGGAATCCTCTAAAATAAAATATGAAGCAAATAGATCAAAAAAGTAAGTATAATAGACTGTAGCTTTGTATATATTGATCGGTTTTTATCTCATGCTTTTTACAATTGTGCTGCCCCTTTATATAGGGAGGAGAATGAGTTTTACACAAGGTAAGAAACCTATCTACAAGGTAAAATATCCCTAGAATTAATGGCTTCGACGTCTTTACTAATCTTTGCCGTGATTCCCGCCGAGATATTCACGTATCACGGGATTTCTGATCCTTCAATTACGCAAATCTAATGATTTTACCCTAAGGTGTTTTACCCTAATCGGCCTCTACGATCTCATCTCGAACACCTTGGCTTCGAGCTCCATTTCGATGGAATCCGATCTTAGCCTTCACCTCTCGATGTCATCGATCCCGGCCTATCGAGCAGTGACCACAATCGATGCCGGTCATATGAATTCGGAACCAATGTCAATTTTCATAGTGAATTTCTAGCGTATCCACCCTGAAAGCGAGAGCTCGAGGCGGTGGGAAAGGAGAATCAACAAGATAGGATGCTCTGTCCCAACTAACAAGAGTAGGAAGATTCCAGCTTTGAATCTTGTGCTTGACGGTGATCATTTCTGCCACGTCATAAGGCTTTCTTCTCTGATGCAATTCCGAGTGGAAGAACTTCTGACTTCCCCCAAAGAGCTTAATAGCTCTGAGTGAAGCTCCTGAGTTAAGTGAGATCATTGTCCGATCTTTATCGTCGAATCCCCAAATGTGCATCTTTGAGTGTTTCAGCCGATCCCCAATCTCCCAGTATCAATATTTCGACTGCTCAAGCCGGGGTACAACTCTTCGCCTGGTTTTATGCTCATTAAAATAAACTTCAAAGGAGAATTCTTTTTTATTGGCCATTGTTTTGTTTTCTAATAGTCAATTTCAGCCTTCTAAATTGGAACTTGCAGAAAGGCTGAGATACATTGGAACAATGATCCAGTGTCTTAAAGAAGCTTCTTTACGGCAAGGGTCGGGATCAACTACTCTGCCATTCCTTTATTGACTGGTCTAATGAAAGAAAGTTTTTTTAGCATCTTTTAAATCGTAAATAAACCCAGATTCGATCATCACGTCAACTTGCTTTATTCAACAAAGTGATCAAGCTTCTTAGCCACCGGGGACCGGCCTCGTGAACACATTCGCTAAAGGCACTACTGGCCGGCTTTCTCAATCTTCAATCTAACTTCAGAAATTGAATAAGCCCACTTGACGAGATTAGATCTAATTCTCTTTCTAATATTTTTGGATTGACAGGAAGCTTTCTTGTTGTGTGATTCTGCCCCCCACTCTGCCAGTAGCCTATGTGTCGATCTATACCCCATTGATCTATCGCTATTTTATTTTGCACGTTCTGAATAGGCGCGCATATTCCCTATACAAG
The DNA here is from genome assembly GCA_002018475.1 of Nicotiana obtusifolia. Lineage (NCBI taxonomy): Eukaryota > Viridiplantae > Streptophyta > Magnoliopsida > Solanales > Solanaceae > Nicotiana > Nicotiana obtusifolia. The sequence continues at coordinate 32,814 of MCJB01049768.1, forward strand.
TGATCGAGTTCGACCCATACAGTTGTCTTTCTTTTTCTCAATTCTTTTCCCATCGATACACTACCTCTCTTAATCACCTATTCTGCTAATTTTCATTAAAGAAAGTTTCTCTTTGAGAGCTCGTCTTTAATCCAAAAGGATACTTCTGAAACACGGATTTTGCATGTTTTACGTCATGTATCTCACGTGAATTTGTAGCCATCCATTTTTTAACTCTTGCGAATCTTTGTGCCTTTCTTATTTCCCTTCTCCATTATTATACTATATTTTTTAGTTACCTCTCTTGTATTAAGGGATCTCTTTTATTAAATATTAATTTTTATTGTAAAAAAAAATCTTTCGAAACACGTTTTTTGCACATCATATACTATATTTTTGCTGCTCACCCATACAAGAATCGGGCCTTTTAACTTTTAGATTTGAGAAATTTGCGCAAAAACGATCATTTGAGGCTACGGTTTATGTTTTGTCCCGATTTAAGTAAGTTTTGCAAAAAATAGCTGCCGGTCATAACTTTGCTGGAGGATTACAACTTTTTTTGAACAAGTTCGAACAGATGGGCAAAACTTACATTATCATAAGTTATGTCGGGCAAATATAATTTTACTATAAATTATCATAAATTCTGATGGATTGACAAAACTTGCATGTGTTGTTTAATTATGCACAAGTTCCCACATATTCGTAAGATTTGGTGCTATTTTCATTGTTCTAAACATAGTATAACAATTATAACCAATTTAAGTTTTTTATATATTTGGAAAATACTCAAGTTGCGTTAAGGAATTCAAGAATGGGAAATCGTTTTAAATTACATAATAGCAAGTTGAATGTAATAAGAATCTTGAGGTTGTAATTAGTTAACATAGTGAAATTGACAATATTTGTGATTCTTGTTAGGCTACTTTTTGGATATTTATTGGTTTTTGCTCGTTTGCTGGAGAAACCAAAGCATCAATACACTACTATGATTATGCATAAAGATATAAGCATTAGAAAGAAAGATCAAATTTCTGTAACTTTATTTGTGCTTTATTCTGATTGACCTACAAAATTTCATAATAATAAATTGCCCAGAATTGTTTGTAAACAGAGAGAGTTATGTTCCTTTTATATACATTTAATCATTTATTAACATAGAGATGGATCAGCTAGATGCTTTTCTCTTACTTTGCTTTTTGGCACTTTTTTTTTTTTTAATTTGTTCTCTTTTTCTATTACTTATTTTGTTTTTTGTTTTCCTTTTTTGGATTCAACAAGACAAAAAGTTGAACGTTGCGCTCGTTACGAAGAAATTCGAGTTTTTCTTTTTTGTCTTTGTAGGCGTTTTTCCTTGCATCAATTAAATAGTTAATCTTTTACTTGCTCTTTGTTTTGATTACTTTCTTTGAAATTTTCTTTTGTTGAACTCGGTACGATAAAAATTGAACTGTTCATCTGAATCAGGGTGTTTATTATGATGAAATTCAAGTAATTTTTTTCTTTTTTTATACATATTTTTTTCTTACGTCACATAAATATTTGTTCTTTTCCTCGTTCTTTTTTTCCGGCTACTTTCTTTGTAATTGTTTTTTGTTGGATTCAACAGGGCAAAAGTTGAACGTTTGCATGTATCATGCGTTACGAAGAAATCCAAGTATTTCTTTGTTGTCTTTATAGAGGTTTTCTCTTATATCGCATAGATATTTATTTTTTTACTTGTTCTTTTTTTCGGTTACTTTTTTTATAATTTTCTTTTGTTGGACCCAATACGACAAAAGTGAAACAATTCACCTGAATCAGGGCATTCATTACGATGAAATTCAAGTATTTTTTGTCTTTATAGACGTTTTTCTTATGTTACATAAATATTTATTCTTTTACTTGTTCTTTTTTTTTTTCTGGTTACTTTTTTTGTAATTTGTTTTTGTTGGACTCTATATGACAAAAGTTGAACTGTTCATCAGAATCAAGTGTTTATTACGAAGAAATTCAAGTATTCCTTTCGTATTTTTACAAATATTTTTTCTTAGTTACATACATATATTTTCTTTTACTTCTCTTTTGCCGTTACTTTCTTTATAGTTTGTTTTTGTTGGACTCAATACAACAAAAACTGAACTATTTGACTGCATTTTTTTTTGTCTTTATAGATTTTCATTCCACAGCAAAAACCTTTTTTATCTTTATTTTATTTATTAGAGGAATCTCTTCTATAAAAGTATGTCTTTTTTTTTTTTTTTTAAAAAGATGCTTTTGAATACGTGTTTTGCACGTTATAAATGATATATATCACATGAATTTATAAACTATCTATCTTTTAGCTATTGTTAATATTTTTCTCTATTTTGTTTTTCCGTTGGTACATTACTTAATCACCTATTTTGCTAGTCTTCATTAAAGATTTTTTTCCTGAAAGCTCATCTCTAATTGAGAAGGACACTTTGTTTTACATGATGTATCTCACGTGAATTTGTACCCATCCATTTTCTAGCTCTTGCGATCTTTGTGCCTTTCTTTATTTTCTTTTTCATTATTATACTATATATCTTTTTTAGTCACCTATCTTGTATCTCCATTAAGGAATCTCTATTATTAAATCTTGTTTTTTTGCTTAAAATAAATTCTTTCGAAACACGTCTTTTGCACATGCTTTAAATGCGACAGCCACGATGTATTTCTCATGGATTTGTATCCATCTTGGTAATTCTTAACTCTTTTCTATCTTTGTTCTTTTCTATTTACTTTTTTGTTACACATTATATTTCTGTCACTTCTTCTGCTAACTGGTAAGCGATAGCGCACGAATCCAAGCTTTAATAGGTAAATTAATATAATCCAAATGAATTAATTTGACTTTGTATTCTACAGATTTGAGTATGATAAAGGAATTTAATCTCAATTTTATTCACTAAATTCAATATTTAAAACACTGATAAAATATTCAGAAAATTATTTAAGGAGTATTTCACATGAAATAGATGCAATTTTCCAATCATAAATTTTTAGATTTCAATTTTAAATATTATTTTCTTCATCCCCAATCAGATATTTTTAACCCTTGCAAATAATATACATAACCTATAGTAAGAGTATTCTCTCTGTCTTTAAAAGAACCACCATGACATAGTATAGGGGACAAACTATCTATTTTTTGTTTTATATTTTAGTATGAAAATAATTTCTTTTCATTAATATCATAATTTATTTCTAATCCTTTAATATCAAATACTTACCTAAGTATTATTTCACCTTATCTTCTTAATGTTGCTCCCAATATTTGTTTGAGGCGTTAGTTTTTAAAATGAAGTTATCTTCTTCCTCTAGTTAAGGCATAAACTTTAATATTTTCATTGCTTGCTTTTTTTATCAGTGCCCTCTCGACACTTTTGACAGCATGATCTTTTCTTATTCACTTCAAAGAATGGGTCTTCTTTTTTTTTTTTTTTTTAATTATGACGTACTTGATTAGGTTGCCATCTAAATCTAAATTCCAATTAAATTCTTTTTTTCCGCTTAATTCTTTTGTAAAAACTTTACGTTTCTGCTCTGTAGACATCGAAATTTTAACGGATTAAGTTAAATCCTAAATTCAAGATACTACAAGAGGACTCTTGCATTCTAGGAGTCTATTAGGATTGCTTGGAGGCTATTCTACAAAAATACTAATTTGGAGGCTACTCTATCATAACCGTAGGTTATTCCTGTAAAAAGGGTTACATATTCTCTTTGAAAAGGGCTCTAAAATTGCGATCCAAAAAAAGAATCCCATAAATTCTCGGGATATTCACAAAGGGATCAAGGCATAAAATAATATCGTGTTCCATAGATGTTCTTCTTGATAATCAAATACTTCAAGAAGAACATCACGCAATGATCGACTTTCATGGAGATCAAATAATCCAGAGAGGTCTCCATAATCCTATGTTCGAGAAATATGCCGCTAAGGCCCTCGAATTACGGAGAGCAATCCAGAGGAAGAATCAAGGAAATAAACATAATTGTACCTGCATCGTTTATCAATAAAATTATGTCTCTTCATATTTATATTGTGGTTGCATTTATTTTTGTATCACAGATAATTTGTTGCAAACATGCTCCATTTTGATAAATTTATTAGCATAACTTAAAAGTCCTTGTTTTCTCTTAGTGGAGAATTTGCCTTTAATATCATTGTAAAAAAGCTAATACTTTCACCAATATTACACAAAATTTGCAGCAAGTGGAATCATATAATTTGATAATACTTGTATTTAAACTATGAACTTTGCGTGCTTATCGATCATTTCAAAATTCTTTTACTATTGTGTGCCTAATTTATTTGACTTTATTAAGAAAAATAATTTTTTTTACTCCAATAAATGTCTTATATTACTTCCACTGTATTATTTTTTGTATCTTGTTTTACTAGTGAAGCTATCTTATGATTTTCTGCCTTGCTAAAGAGTATAAGGATAGGGCTAGAAAGGTACATTGGGACCATGAATCAGTCATTTGACGTTTTTGGTACATATAAAAGGCTCTCAAAGTTTAAAAAATTTACAGAAGCAAACAGGTCATCTAAAGTAATAAAGTTATAACCCAGGGGTATAAATAAGTATTAGGTATGAACGCATGAAATGGGAAATTGATATGGGCCCTACAGTTCAACTATCTTATCTAGTGTGTACCGGTGATGATGCTAGCACGTACATGTGATGACTCACTTTATTTCCCCGAGCTATTTCATTATTTATATTGTGTAAAATTAAGTCGAGTTAAATGTACTCGAAGTGATTGAAAGAATATGAGACAAATGGTCTCATTTAAGAAAGTCTAAGTCGCTAAAGTCAACCATGGAATTGACTTTTGAGTTAGAAGGCTCGGATTTGAAATCCGACAACTCGACTAGCTTCGGAAGAGAATATATGACTTAGACGAGTGACCGGAAAATATTTGATAGACCTCGAACAACACTAGATTTGAATCGAGGAAGTTCGGATTTCCGATTGATAGGTCGAATTTTGATCCGGAAGTCGGAATGAAATTCCGAAAGTTGCTGTAGGTTCCTTATGTAATTTTGGACTTGCGTGAAAATTTTCAGACCATTCGGACACCGTTTGGTCGGGTTCGGATCGAAGGATCGATTTGAGGAACCTTAGAGTTCATAGTGTTGCTTTCAAAGCAAATTTAATAAATCAATGCTCATTTTAGTGTTCCAATGATTGGAACAAGTTTGAATGAGGTTATAGAACATGTGTGCATGTTCGGATGAAGTCCCGAGGGTCTCGGGTGAATTTCGGATCATTAACGGGACTTGGTTCGTCGCTTCATGAAGCGACAAACGTTGCGCTTCTGGTGTAATTGATATTAGAATTAGTAAATTAAATCCAAATTCAGTTTTTTTTGAAGCATTAGATTCGTATCAAAATTTCGGAGCCATACCAAAAAGAATCGTCCAATTCGGACATCGTATGAGAAAGTTATGCCTATTTTCGTAACGAGAAAGAAGCTGCCGAAATGTCAGATTCGCGAA
>MCJB01049769.1:9125-24491 GCA_002018475.1 Nicotiana obtusifolia
CCCCCCCCCCCCAACAAGAAGCCCAAATCACCAATTTGGTAATGTATCTTCAAAGATTTGGATAATTGCAATGTTGTCCACAAAGGGAAGATGGTAAGCTTCATCAATGATGTATGGATTCCGCACTTCCCAGCCATTAAGGACATGATAGAGGGCCCACTCACCCCAATTGACATTGCTACCAAAGTGCACACTATCTACAGTTCAGGAAACTAGGATATCTTATCCATATCCATAGATTTTCTAAGGATATTACTAACCTAATCAAATCAACCTTCATCCCTACTAACTCTGCCAAGGAAGACAAGTTAATTTGGGGTATGACTCCAAATGGGTCCTTTACCACCAAATCAGCATATACCTTCATTAGCAACAACAATAAAACTCTGATGAATGAGGAAGAAGGTAACTTCAATTGGATATGGAAGTTAAAAGTCCCTAATAAAATAAGAAATTATCTGGCTGCTTGCACAGGACATGCTTCCTACTGGAGCTTTCCTGCACTTAATTGCACCCTGAATGCTGTTTTTACTCAACCCTACCTGAAACTAGTGACCACATCTTTTTTGAATGCCCCAATGCAACCCAGTTCTAGCATGAACTAATACCCAAGGGAACTACCAAAAGCCAGTTGATGAATCGTATCTTTTCAGCCCAGCTTTGGCCAATCACTTGGAATAAGCTATGGAAACTGTCCTTTAACAACATTATAAGCATCCTTCCTTTCTGCTTCTAGGACATTTGGCTAGCTAGAAACCATAATCTTTTCAATAATTATATATAAAAAAAAATATACCATCTCAGCTAACAACATCATTGCCAAATCAATTGAGTACTATACGGTGGCCCAAAAAGGTGTGACTAGGAAGCCCTTTCCTACCAGAGTTAAATGGGAGCCCCCTATGAAGGGGAACTATAAACTTAACACTAGTGGGGCAGTTAAGAGCAACCCAGGCATAGGGGGAATTGGCGGGGCATGTAGGACTCACAATGAGGACTGGATTCTGGGGTATATGGAGAACACGCCACACACCACCAACACTATGGCAGAATTAAAAGCATTGCTAAAGAGCCTCAAAATTGCTGAACAAAATGGATGGGTTCCTCTAAAAATAGCAACAGACTCACAGAGGTAATAAAAATGTTACTCACAGGTAATATAACTTATGATCCTATGATATGTGAATGCAAGTTTTTGATTCAAATGATGGACAGGGTGGTGGTGAAACACAGTTACATGGAGCAGAATAGAGTGGCTGATGCACTGGCAAAGGAAGCAACAAAATTAAAAATTTTGGAAAGAACTGCCATGCTAGCAATTCCTCCGATGTTTGCGAATGATATATTTTGGGCAAACATCTTAGAAATTGAAGTAGTTAGACATTTTTTGGCATGTAATATGGATACGCTACAAAAAAACATGTCCGTTTTAGGGGAATTACAGTATCCCCAACTATATATATATATATCTGTAACTTATTATCCGTAACATTTAAAAATTTAGCCACTGCTCATTTTTACGTCAAATAAATGAATACAAGAGTATAAACTTTTATCCCTTGACTAGCCCTTGACTACGTCTAAGTGATTTATATTTTGACTCTAAATAGTTATTTTTATAATCCAGTATTTTCTACCGTGCACAAAACTCGTTAAATAAATGGTGGAGGGTAGTAGGGGAAAATAGGAAATTTGTACTTTTGGGGCCATCATCAATCATTTGCACTTGTGTTTTTTTTTTTTTTTTGGTTGAGAAAAAAAATAAAAAATAAATCAAGGTGGAATATGACGTAACAACTGTACAATGGCATGCTATAAGACAATATTTGGTCTTCACCTCTTAATCTTCTTTTGCTTTGCATAAAAAGCCCCACCCATTATCACCATAATAATGCTTTCCCAAAATTAAGAGAAATAGCTAAAGCAAAATGAAGTGTAAGTCATTTCAATTATTAAAATTTGTACTCAACCTAAGATCCTACTTATCAGAATTGATAACGATTATCTAGTTTTTGACCGTGACAGAGTTTGAATTATATTATCTTAAGTTCATCTTATTTTATGTTTGAACTAAAATAAGATTCCTTTTCATATTGTAGAGTGTTTGATTTTGCTTTTACTTCAGTTAAATATATATGATATGTATAACTGAGTTATAAAATTGTAATATTCACTTACAAAAATGAGAGGAAATTACATTTTTTGGTGCCTAATTTATAAGAGTCTTGCATTTTTTATCATTATTTTAAATTGTGAAATAATATACTTTGAAATAATCCACCAAAGTGAGACATCCGTTAACAACCTTAACTTTTAGACGGAATCTCAGAGCCGTTTTGACGTAGTTGATTAGAAGTAACTGATAAGTACTAAGTGTAAAAAATATTTTTTAATTTTGAAATTAATTTTATAAATAAATAGTTATTATGTGTTTGAATAAAAAAAAATTAAACAGATCATAAGCAGTTGGTGTGTTTGAATAAATTAAAAAAACTTAAAAATGACTGAAATGTCCATTTACAAAAAAATATATTAGTGTTTTCACATGAAAAAATAAATAATAAAAATAGAATACAATACGGAGAAGTGCTTCGTGCCAATAATTTTTACTTTCAATACTCGAACCAAAAAGTTTTGATTATTAAAAATAGAAAATTTTATCATTCCCGATCAATAATAGTGTTAACTCACAAAAAGTAGCAATAAACGATAGATATTCCATTCCGCATACTACTCCCTCCATCTAGTTTACTTGTCTATTATTGACTTGGTATACCTCTTAAAAAACAATAGATAATATGATAATTTTATTATATCACCCTTAATTATTATTATTATTATTGAAAAACTAACTTTGACTATTATAAACTTAAAATGTTGAAAAAAGATAAGGGTAAAATGGATATAAAATGATAAATTATCCATTGGTTTATCAAATTGAATAAGTAAAAATTAATATCTATTTTTAATATAGTGAATAGGTAAACTTGGACCGAGGAAATACCAGATACAACTATTCTTTGCACACCTTCGTAAAAGTAATGTTTTCCATGACAGGATTTATGTGGGATCCAATAATCAATAATTGCAAGCGTGATAAAGATTCTTTTTAAGTCAAACAACTTTCTTCTTTTGTTTATCTTTTTAATTTTTTTCTATAATTCTTGTTTTCTCTTATCTTTTTAGATATTAGCAACAATATATTGCATCCATAATATGCCAATGAGTTAACATTGCCTTTTGTCTTGACCATTAATAAAAAATTATTGTTTTTTAATGTGAGGGTAAAAGTATTTCCTTCTTTTGACTATTCACAAGTCATGCGCATTGAACAGTCAAAATAATATTTCAATCATTAAATAGAGGCACTAAGATTATCTTCTAAATTTACTGTTTGGTGCCATTTATATTTTACATAAAATGTTAGGCTTTTATTATTTATTTAAAAATTCAAATGAAAGTGAAGTTTTATTAAATAATATTATCTGAATAACCAAACTTGTCACAAACTTGAGACTGAGGTGAGTTATTACGTTGCCAATTAGATGAACTTCTAGTAATAAATAGGATGAAGTGTTTAAATCATCTATATTGTTCGAATTCTCTAAAAATATTATCACATTCGTATCGAATTCTTTAAAAATTATATTGTTTTTAGAGGATTCAAAACGCATTTGATGGTAATTTTTTAAGAATTCGAGCAATTTAGTACATCATAATTATGAAATTGGTGGAATGCTTTCTTGATTCCTAAATTAGCATACCATCAATTGGCATGAGAAATCAGTTTACTTTAATTTCACCCCGAATACACTATACACTGATATTGTATCGAATTTGTCAATTTTGTTATTATAGTAAGTTATCTACTCTACTTTTGTAAATAATTATATCAAATTTGATATAAACAATTATATGTTGTTATAAGTCAATATAATCCGAAGGCATAAAAAACTAAGTACATACTATCTATACACCGAAGTTAAACTCCTTTATTTCTAAGTCAATATTCCCTTCTACGTCAAGAAGACAATGCAACTTTTTGGGTGGATTGAGTAAGATTTTGTGTGGAAAAAATCCACTCATATAATCCAATAATGTTATTTTATTGAAGGGTCCACTAAATGCAACACTAATAAATCTCATTATGATAAATGGATAGGATGTGGTAACACTATTCTAACGGTCAAAATGTGAACTGTATATTCACACGATAAAAGATTCTTTTAAGTATGATTGCTGTAATAGATCGTAGGACTTCAAGAAAGTCCTAGTAATTTCGAACTTTAAAATACTGCAAAAAGTAAGAAGAAGAACCTCAAAGTTTAGGGTAAGATAATTGACAATATCCGAGTATTTCTTTTACACTGAAAAGACATATTACTAAAAATCACTCCAATAATATCATTAGCTTAATTTTAGATGATCGCTTAAGATGTAAAACGAGTCCATCACACCTTTTTCCCATAATCATCTCAGTATAACTTTTTCGACTGTGAGTAGAATTTCAAATTTAACAAGTGTGGCCCCACTTTTATTTTATAGATAACATTTTTTGCTTTTGACCTTAAAATTCTGCTCATAAAAAAAACGAGTATTAAAAATTAAAAATCACTCCAAAAAAAGTCATATTTCTGCAATTTTTCTTTAATTAGTGCAATTGTTGAAACGGCTGCCTTAAAATTGTATTGTTGGCTCCTTAGCATGGGGGGAAGTTCAAATATAGCTATTTGTAATGGACAAATAGCCACACACACACGTGTGTGTGTGTCACCGAAAATAGCCAATTTTTGGAATCTATGAGGTCATGACAGTGTTATTGATTTTGAACCTAAAAAGGTAAAACTCCATTACAGTATCCTGGACAAAATCTAAGACATCGCCATGGAGTTTTACTTTCTTTAAGTTCAAAATCCATGACACTATCTTGAGTTTCAAAAATCAGGACAACATTATGAAATTTTTACTTGTTTAAATTCAAAATCTATAACATTGTCATTGAGTTTTCTCATTAAAAGTGGCTATTTTCAACAAATTTTCGAACTCTAGCTATTTTTCAAACAATGGCTCGAAAAGTGGCTAGGCCATACAAGTTTACCTTAGCAATAAGCATATATTCATACATAGTCAATTGCCAAGAAAAATAACATATTGACATATAAGACATCAAATTCAAGAAGTAGTTGTGATGATCCGATAGGTCGTTTTGAGTACTAGTCTTATTTCCGTATTTCGAGACTTCTATTAACTCAGTTTGATGTTTCAAGATTTGCATGCGCAATCCGTGTCTTTTTCCGAAAAGACTTTATATGAAAATTTGAAAAAAAATATGATTTTTGGCTTTAAAAACAACTTGACTTGACTACGGTCAACATTTTGTGTAATTCGTATTTGACGATCCAGGTGGGTTTGTCTCGTGATTTTGGACTTGGAAGTATGCCCGAAATTGAATTCGGAGGTCCCTAACTTGATTTGACTTATTTTGCCTAAAGCTAATAATTTGAAGGTTTGATAATTTGCTAGGTTTGACTGTAGTTTGACTTTGTGGTTAACGGGTTCTGTAACGACCCGACCGGTCGTTTTGAGCTCTAGCGTGTCGTTCGACGGTTTGAGGCCTTGAGTAGCTTCACTTCAGGTATTATGACTTGTATGTGTGGTTGGAATTTAATTTCGGGAAGTTCAGAGTTGATTCGGATAACAATTCTAATTCAGAAGCTTGAAGTTGGTAGAGTTGACTAAGGTTTGACTTTTGAGTAAACGACCTAAAAATCAGGATTTGAAGGTTCCAACAAGTTCGTATTATGATTTCGGACTTGGGCGTATGTCCTGGTTGAGTATCGAGTGGTCCGGAATCAATTTGGTGCTTATTATGGAAAGTTGGTGTTTTGAAAGTTTAAGAATTTCTTAAGTTTGATTTGAAGTGGACTTTGATGTTATCGATGTCCATTTGAGGTTCTGAGCCTTTGAATAGTTTCGTAGTGCGGTTTATAACTTGTACGTAAAGTTTGGTGTCATTCCGGAATATTTAAGTAGGAATCGGACGGGTTCGTCGAAATTTGAATGTTTGAAGGTTTAAAGAAAGATTTCGATCGTCGATTCGTAATTTTGATGTTGTCTGGTGTGATTTGAGGCCTCGAGCAGGGTCGTGTCATATTTTGGGACTGGTTGGTGTGATTGGACAGGATCCCGGTGGCCTCGGGTGTATTTTGGGATGGTTTCAGACCAAGTTTGGGTGATTTGCAGCTACTGGTTTTTGATGTCCTTGGCATGCTTCGCGATCGCGAAGAGGGGGACGCGATCGCGGAAGGTAAGTGGGAGCAGATGGTGATTTGTTCTTCGCGTTTGTGGGCTAAAAAATGCGATCGTGTAGTGTCCTGGGCTGGACTATTGCATTCGCGAATGAAGTTACGCTTTCGCGTAGTGTTGAAGTAGGGCTGATGGAATTAGTCTTCACGAACACGAAGTTGTCCCGCGTTCGTGATTGATGGATTCTTCACAATCGCGAGTCTTCAGTCGCGATCGCGTAGAGCATTTTTGGCGGCATAGGTGGTATTGTTTTGTGATGGTGAGGCTTCAGACCGATTGCGAAAAGCAACGCTTGGGCATAATATATGTCACTCAATTGGGATTTTTGCTCATTTCATTCATTCCTTTCTTGCTTGGGCGATTTAGAGGAGCCATTTTCATCATCAATCTTGAGGTAAGAGATTTCTACACATTATGAGTTACATACATGGCTTATATATGGATTTAAACATGAAATGTGTGGAAATTGAGATTTAGAGGAAAACCTAGAAATTTAATATTTTTGGATTTTGACCACGAAATTGAACATGAAATTGGGAATAAATTATATATTTGGGTTCGTGGCGTTATGGATAATGATTATCTTCAAGAATTTTCAGAATTCGGGCACGTGGGCCCGAGGGTTGACTTTGTTGACTTTTCGAGCGGAGTCGAGAATATATTATAAATTGTTAAATTATACGCATTGGAGTATATTTTGATTGATTTACATATTGTTTGACTAGTTTCGAATCATTTGGCTTTGAATTGAAGAGTTAGAGAGGCATTAGAGCCGGTTATGAAACTTCGAAGCGAGATAAATCTCCTGTCTAACCTTTTGAGGAGGAAATTACCCCCTAGGTGATGCAATTGTTATGTGCTACTAGTTGTGGGTGCTACATGCGCACGAGGTGACGAGAGTTCGTATGTAGCTAAAGTATTTTTATGTCCGGGTAGACTTAGGATTTTATCATGTAATATTTGAATTAATTGAACTCATTTTGCTAGCTTAATTAAGTGAATATATATTTGAAATTGGTTTAGTAATATATATTAGTTGTTGGCAAAATATTTGATAAACGGAAAAAGGTATATCCACTTTATGCTCATGTACTTGTATTGTAAGCATGTGACTCGTAATTCGATAAGTTTCTTCCTTTCATGCAGAGCGAGCCGAACGCCTCGGCAGTATATTGAGATGCATCTCTGGTTCGTGTCGGTCGACCCTCTGCAATGTACATACCACCTCGGCATAATCGTGCGTTATATCGCTAGCAGTCCGAATATTCACGAGATCTTTCTTCTACTAATGTCCGACATTTTATATGGTATTTCTTATCCGTTTGATACTGGCACTTGATATTCTGGGCTGTATAGATAGAATACGAGATTGAGGAATTTATATCTTTAAAAGAAAATTTGGAAGATTATGTAAATTACAGTCTTACCCCATTATTACTGTTCTACTTCATATCCGTTTATGATTTATTATACTGCTTTATTGGACCTCTAGTAAGTGCCGATATCGACCCCTCGTCGCTACTTCTACGGGGTTAGGCTAGATACTTACTTGGTACGCGCTGAATTACGTACTCATGTTACATTTCTGCACTAAATGTGCAGAATCTGACAGGTTCAATTGGTGGTCATCTTGGTGCATAGGTGCAGCTGCTGAGGAGACTTTATGGTGAGCTGCATTTCAGGCTACGTATCGCAGCCCACAGAGTCTTCATCGTATTATTTACTTTATCCTGTCTTATTTACATTCGAGACAGAAGTTGTATTATTATTGTACTCCTTAGTAAATGCACATGCACTTGTGATACCGGGTTTTGGGATGCTCTAGTGGTTGTTTATGGTTCAGCTTGATATTGTCATCTTTTATTTTATATCTTACTAATATTTTAAGTATTCATGATATTTAAATGCATTGAATCCTTTACTTAATATAATTTATGATTTTAAAAATAATAAAATAAATAATTATATTGATAGTTCACTGTTGGCTTGACTAACGGCGACGTTGGGCGCCATCACGATCTATCGTGGGAAATTAGGCCGTGACAGCTTGGTATTGTGTAACGGCGACGTTGGGCGCCATCACGATCTATCGTGGGAAATTAGGCCGTGACAGCTTGGTATTGTGTAACGGCGACGTTGGGCGCCATCACGACCTATAGTAGGAAACCGGGTTGTGACAGGTTCAAATTTCGATATTGGTACTTGGTACAGGTTTGTTTTACTATTTGAAACTTATCTGCAAAATTTGATGCAATTCTGAGTTAATTTGATATGATTCGTACGCTTAGTTGTGATTTTAGAAGTTCTTGAGTTTCTTTAGAAATTTATTCATTTTTCTGTTCGATTCGTAGTTCTAGGTGTTATTTCAGTATTTTGATTGCGTGAACGAGTTCGTGTGATGTTACTACACTTTTGTGCATATTTGGTTTGGAGCCAGGGGCTCGGATGAGTTTCAAACGAGTTTCGGATGAGTTTGGTTAGTGAAAAGACTGATGGTGCAGTGTCCAGTTCCGGTGTCTGGTGCAGATCTCGCATTTGCAAGGTCTGGCTTGCAATTGCGAGCCTCGCTTTTGCAGACAAATGATCTCAATTACAAGCAGGGCTTGGGATTGGGTAACCTCGCATTGCGAGAACATTGTTCGCAATTGCAAACTGCTTCGCATCGCTTTTGCGATCATTTGGTCGCATTTGCGATGCCTGGCACTGTAGGGCTTATTCGCAATTGCAAAGATTTTGGTCGCATTTGCGGAGGTGGGATATTCACATTTGCAATAATTTTGTCGTAATTGTAACAACTAGACTTTTGAGGCAGAGTTCACATTTACGACTTCTGTATCGCATTTGCGATGCTCGGCAAACAAGACATCGCAATTGCGATATCTGTAGCTGGGTAAAAGGCAGAAAAATCGAAATTTAGCTTATTTCACATCATTTCTCAACCCTAAACACTGTAGAGACGATTTTCCAAGAGACTTTTCTTCTCAAAATCATTGTTAAGGAACTCTAATCCACTTTCTTTCAATTGCCCATTACTTTTCATGAGATTTCAACATCAAATCTAGGATTTTTATGGTAAAAATTAGGGATTTGGTAGAATTCAGAAATTTTATAAAATTGAGATTTAGACCTCAAATGGAGGTCAGATTTTGAAACAAATCACATAACCGTGCTCGAGGATAAATGGGTAATCGAGTTTTGGTCCGAACCTCGAGTTTTGACTAATCGGGCCTAGGGTTGACTTTTGTTGGCTTTTTTAAAAAATAATCAAAGTTGAACCTTTTTCATTAATGGGTAATTTCTAAAGCTTATTTTGAACTATTTGATCGATAATTTACTAGATTTGGTTGGTTTGGAAGCGTGTTCATAAGGTAAGGTCGTGATTGATTGACTGCTTGATTTGCGGAGCGAGGTAAGTGTTGTCTAACCTTGACTTGCGGGAATAAGATTTGTTGAATTAATTGCTACATGAATTATATGGGAATGACGAATATGCGAGGTGACGAGTGTATATACGCTGTCATGAGACTTAATGTAGAATTTGAATATTTACTTACATATTTTATTTATTCCATGATATCTCTGGTTATGTGCCTAATTGTTATTTGTTTTTACTTGGCTTCCATGCTATAACTGTTACTTGTCATTTAATTGCTATTTTACTTCAATTTGTTCCTCGCTCACATGAATTCCGCTTAAGTTTTACTTGTTTCTACTTGTTTTAATTGTATTTTTAAAATGTCACATGTTTTACCTGTTTAATTGTTCTTATATTATTTGAAAGTGTTGTTTTCTCCGATTATTCCGTGGTTCTTTACTATTTTGTATATTCCCCTCCTTGATGTTGGTATTCTTTGTTGTAAATATTGTTGAATTGTTATTTTGATGATTTGAATAATTATTTGGGGAGTAGGTTGCATGCCACAAGGGAATTGAATAGTATTGAAATGAAAAGAAGGATTAAGGATGGAATGTGATATGAACAGATAATGATATGGTGGGATTGGGTTGCGCCAACGGAGTTGATATGTTATAATTGTTTGTGATTATTGAGTTATCCTCAGTATTGTGATATGAGACTTGAGATTTTGTTGTTCTGGACTCTCTGGTAGTTGAACTTCGAGTTTGTTTACATGAGTTATTGCTTTATTTATGTTTTCTGTTTTTATTTTGTTATTATTTCGTACAGGTTATTTATGGGTGGCTTGCCATAGCCTCTTTACTATTTCCTCTAGGTTAGACTCGGCACTAACAGGATATGTGGGGTCGGTTGTACTCATACAATACTTTTGCACTTCTTGTGCAGATATCGAAGTTGATCCCAGCGGCGCGTAGCGAGACTGCTCATATTCTACTATTTGAGGAGACTTGAGGTATAACTGCATGGCGTCTACAGCCCTGAAGTCCCCTTCTATCTCACCATTAATGTTTATTTTTGTTTCAAAATAGTTGTATTTTGTTAAGACATTATTTGTAGTACTCTAGATGCTCATGTATTCGTGGCTTTAGATTTTGGGATATGTTTAAATTTCGTTATTTAGTATTATATAACTCTATTTCAGACTTTTACGATTATTGTTGATAATATTTTGATTTGAACTATTAAAAACGATAAAGTAATTTAACTAATATTGATTTATCTAAGTAAAATATTAGGCGATATCACAGTTTCAAAGGTGAAATTAGAACAAGTCATATTACTTTGAGCTAGCGAGAAATTCGAGTACATCATTGTGTGTAAAAGCAGACTATACATCACAAGATTCTTTTGATCGAATCGAACACCAACATGCAACAACACAGATAATTTAGAAACAAGTACTTCCTCGATCGCAATTTAAGTAACGATATTTAACTGGACTCAAAGTTAATAAAAGAAAGAAAACTTTTTAAAAGTTATAGTCGTAAATTTAACACGAGCCATAAGTATGTATGTGACTGTAAAAAAATAAGAATATTACAATTAAATAATTTTTAAAATAAAAAAGTATAGCATTTTGTAGGACAGATTAAAAAAATACTAGTATTAACATATAAATTGGGATAGAGGAAGTATTAGATAAATATTTTCTGTCGTTCAAATCATAACACAACATATATAGAATGTTATCAAATTCTGTGCATGCTCTCAAATACATAGATTCATTGGATGTAAACAAATAGTAATAATTAATTCCTATGCTATGCAAAAAAGAAATTGCCAGAAAAGAGGCCACAAATCAATGGTCCAAGGACCCCAAGCATGCTGATCTTGCAATAGTATATATTGAATTATAATGAATAAATTAATGTTTGTGGGGGCTCATAACCAGCTAGTAAAAAGTTAACTTTAAGAGAAACCACAAGGTTTTGAATCTTGGATAAAAATTGCTTACATTTTTATTATTATTCTATTTATTCAATATCTTATTTGGTTAACTATTCATTTATTTAATCACTAGGCAAGAAAAAGTAGGGAAAATAGGGGCATAAAATGTGAGAATCATAGCCACCTATGCCATTAACCATAAGAGGTCATTGATGTTGTTCCTTTGTGTGGCCCCCATCCTTTAATAAAAGTTATTTTTTACTTGAAAACAGCCTTTTTGTTATTGGTTATATCAAGCCTTTGCACTATGTTAATGATTCCCTCTCTAAATATAAAGAAGTTGGACACCCTACTTGACAACATATCATTAGTAAAGCAGAATAAAATTAGAATTGAATATATCCCAATTTGGATCTTGATTAGACTCTTTGATTTGAGATTATTTGATTTTTCTTTCTATTTATCTAAATATTGGTGGCAAAGCTATCATATACATGTATTGACAGGAGGTAATAGATATTCAATATAATAGTTGAAATATATACAAATTGATCCATACATCATCGTCATAAAAAAGAAGAAGAAATTTTAACAATAATTTGCAAAACCTGAGGTAGTGTATTGTTAGCAACTCCAAATGTGATAAAATTTTGCATATACATCTAGTTGTTCATTACTTAATTAGGACATATAACTTATATGCAATTCTTAACCTTTCACCAAAAAATAAATATTTTATTCTTTCTTTCTTTTTTCAGAAAAGAAAATTTTTGGGTTGAAAATGTGCCTTTAGAAAGTGAGAAGAGAAAGTAGAGAAAAACCTTTAATGAGATTGAAACCCTTCACGTAGGTGATACAAGGTAAAAGCTTTAAATATAGTTATATAGAATGTGGTCGCAGATATGGCTGCATATGTAATTTCTCAATAGATTATATTTTAAAATATTAAGAAATCCAAATTTACATTAAAAACTAAAAGGTTAATCTTTAAGAGATAGAGGGAGTATTTATAAAATCCTAAATTATTGTACTCCGTTGGTGAATACTTAATTTTTTTGTAAAATTTAAGAAGTCATTTTTTCCTCTCCAAATCTATCTTTATTGCTTTGATTTTTATTTTTTTTTATTTTTATTTCTTCGATTGATATAATATAATTAAATGAGACACTTAATAGATAAAAAATAATTTAATTAAATGTTTTATAATTAAAATTATTAAATCTCTTTGTTAATGGTGTACAAGAAAGACTTTATTTGTGGTGTTTTGAAACCAAAGATATTTTATTCACCCGTCACCACCAAAGACTATAGTGGGAATGAATATGATTTCTTTTATTCTTAATAAGAAGTTTTACGTTTGAATTACATGAATGAATTATTTTTTGACAAGAGAACGATATCCCTTTAATGAGCTTTATGTATCGTGATTTCGAATTAGCCGACGGCCTTAATACGAATATCGAATACTGAGCGGAAAAAAAAAGACATGCCATCCTAGGCATGGCAAACATGTGGGTCGGATCGGATACGAGCGGGTCAAAAACGGTAATTTAAAAAACAGATAAATTATTCGACTCGACCCATATTTGAGACGGATAAAAACGAATTATCCAACGGATAATATGGATATCCATATTATCTATGACTTCTTGAATATGATCACTTTTGGAGAATTTTTAGTCTCCCGAATTTGAGGAATCCCTAATTTGAGACTTTACAAATATAAAAGTTAAATACAGTAATTATCCATTGGTTATCTAGGTTAATTATTATCTAAGTGAATAATATGATTCTTATCTATATTCGATCCGTTTTTAAAAAGTTCATTATCCAATCTATTTATTAATAAATAATATGAGTGAATAACTATTTTGTTTGCGATCTCTGTGCTATCTAGTGAATTAATAAGAATATCGAATGCTGAGCGGAAAAAAAGACATGCTATCCAGTGAATTAGATCCCGGAGGATATGTGATTTGGGGAACATTCTCACGCTCACTGACAAGAAATGACTAGTTCATGTTGGATCAGACGCAGTTCATTTATTTTTCCTTTTTCTTTTTAATCTTCTCTTTCCTTTTTCTTCTCTTAAAGTAGCACCGATCTTGTATAGACTCTTTGTCTGTGGTCCCCACATGCGCCCTTTGACCAAAAGTCAATTCCTTCCGTCTTTTATGCCTTTGTAGTTTAACTCTTTCATAAGGTCACTACTTCTCAACACACAAGTAAAATCTCTTTTTACCTCACATGGTGTTTGGGTAAGGGTTAAAATATTTAATTTTTGCTCTTATTTCTAACATTTTATTTTACAATCTTCTTTGAAGTAAACCTTGCAAACTATCAAAAATTTATGAAGGGTTGACTTTCAACTATTGCGTTGCCTCCTCCTTACATTTTCGACATAATTCTGAATTCTTTCGGAATCAAAAGAAAGATATTGATAATCAATTCGGCTATCTATATATCAGAATAGAGATCCTCTTACTTGTTCAATCTTATATTTATACACGAATAGTGCCACAAATGATCGTCCTTATAACTTGTCGATGTCATCTTATACTAGAGACTCTTGCAGTAGATAACTAGTCTATTAAAAGCTCTGAATGTTGTCTATATTGAAAAGTTACATCAAACATATTACAAATTATTTTTTATAATTAAAAATATTTAAAAATGTAATAGAAATCATATTCATTGAAAAATTAGTCTGACTCCTTAAATAACTGCAGTGTCATATAAAATGAGGCAGATGCACATTATTTTTCCTTCATTGTTAAGAGTTTTTTGAAAGTACTACATCATTCATGGAAATTAGTGTTTTCTTACATTTTACTTGACAATTTTGTTGCAAGAAAAGCCTAAAACATTATGCTTTTGGGGTTAAAATGAGAAAATATATAACTAAGACTAGTGAATATTTTTCTTCATTTATAAATGAAATGAGAAAAACCTCTATTAAGAAAGTGAAGTATGTCGCCAATTTTCAGACATTTAAAATGCAAAAAAGGTATATTTCTCTTAAGGAAAATGATTCAAAAGAAGTTTGATAAATACACCATAAGATGGACAAATAGCAAATGTGTCATTTAAAAAATTATTTAATTCTAGACCTTGAAAGTATCAAACTATTTGGACCTAGAAAAGAAATTTTTTTTTTATAAAGACATGACAACAAAGAAGAATATTAATTGAAAATAGGCAATTGGATTAACTATTAAATTACATCACCTACCAAGACTTTAGTCCAATACTCCATTTATTACTTCTTTTATTCCCCAAGTTCCCTCCTTTTTTTCAATTTACAAAAAATCTTCATTAGAAAATAAACAAAACACACACATACACACACTAAAGGAAAAAAATAAGGGCAAAAATCACTTTTAGTCGGTGGCCAAAATTATTTATATCTAATAGTCGCAAAAGTGTATAAAATTTGTATATGTTTGTACATAACATACAGAAATGAGAAGGAGAACCTTGACGTAACTGGCAAAGTTGCTGCGATGTGACCAGGAGGTCGTGAGTTCGAGCCATGAAAACAGCTTCTCGCAGAGATACAAGGCTGGGTACAATAGACCATTGTACTCCGGCCCTTCCCCAGATCTCGCGCATAGCGGGAGCTTAGTGCACGGACTGCCCTTTATACCAGCAATGTATATATATACACAAAGTATATACAGAATTTTCGTCTATTACTTTGAAAGCGGCTACACAACATCATTTTTTCAAAAAAAAAAAAAAAAAAAAAAAAAAAA
>MCJB01049769.1:31066-41206 GCA_002018475.1 Nicotiana obtusifolia
AAAAATATATATATATATATATATATATATATATATATATATATATATATATGCACATCATTCTGTAGAACACATTTAGCTGCTTTACAGTCAATGCGAAGTAAAAACTTTTGGTTTAATAAGTCTGATTGAAATTTTGATATGCACAAAACGATAGCCAAAATTTCTTTCTTAATTGTAGGATAATTCTGTTGAGAATTATTCCGATGTTTAGAAGTATAAGCAATGATACTTTCTTTATTATTACTAAGTTGTTTCAAAATTTCACCATACCCTAAATTTGATGCATCCGTTTCTACTATTTTAAAAGTAGATGGATAGTGGAGACTCAGGTTTAGAGAGAGAAAATATGTAGAGAGAATTCTAAAATTTGGAAGAAGGATTTAATTTGAAACTAAGTATTCTCCAAGAGTTTGCAAATACTTGTTTATATAATTATTTTGTTCAAGAATATTTTTAATATCTTTGCCAGTGATCGGCTCAGTGTCAGCTCTCTTTTTGAAGGTGACGCTGTAATAGAGCTGCTAGCAAAGTTTGTTGAAAACCCTTGTGACGGAGGAAGTTTTGAAATTACTTCTTCGCCAGTATCGGTTTTCCATACTTTTGAAATATTAATGGAATTTGAAAATACAAATTCTATTTGATTATAGTTTGCATAAATTTCAAACTATTCGAAGAAATTGATTTGTTGTTTAATAACGTTTAGGCTGTCATAGAAAATTGATTGGATTTTCTTTCTTTTTTCTCCTTTATACATATTTAAAAATCAAGTTCTTTTAAAAAGATTTCCAGGAGAATAAAATTCTTTTTGGAGATCTTTTTTTGTCAATTTCAAATTCAGTCTCCAAAGCATCAACGATGTTGTCATCTCTTAATTCGGCACCTAGTGACGTATATGTAGGAGAATCTGGTCGGTTGTAGGTAGTGTCGGCAGAGGGAACCGTTTCTGGTTTTTCTACCTTATACCTAGCTTGTGGAACTCTAGATTCGAAGTCTACTATCTTGATTCTAGTAGGATATGAAGACACTGAATGTCTAGCAGAATGAATTGGTGGAATTTCGGACTGCGAAGAGGTAGAGGAACTTACTCTTTGGCTAAGGGACCTCTGAAAGGAAACTAGCACAGATCCGAAAGGGAGTTGTGGATCTGGGAAATCGTCGTGTTTTGTGGCTTTTGAGCAGGAGTGGTATCCTGTAGAAGCCAGTTTTCCCGGAGGGAAACCTGATTCCAAGAGATTGGTCTTGGGATAGACAGATGTGACCTTTGCAGGTCTGTCTGGAAGAGAACTGTTTCACCTTTGTGAGTGGTTCTCATAGCTCCAATGTTAAAGGCAGAACTCATTGTCTTATATTGGATTCTGTAAATAATTGCTACTGGAAGAGAGCCAGCTTTAGTCTTATAATTAGAGGTCTTAACATTTAGGGTCAAGGCATCTAAAATATTTCTATCCTCAAGGGAGACTGTAGAGTTAGGGAAACAGTCGAAATAAATTGGTCCATTGCAAAGACTAGTTTCCACCATTCCTAGCAACGAATCATTGTATTCTAGGAATCTAGAGTCTCTAAGACAGAGTAGAAGTAATGTGTATAGTCCAACTCTGGATAAAGGCATAGCGGCTATTTGTACTAAACCAAAATGGTTGTAATTATATTTCTTCCTATATTTTTCAATAGATTTGATATTGAGAAGTTTGATTTCCTCATGGTCTAATTCCAGAGGAATAATTTGCTCAATGGTAGACATGTGATTATCACTTGTCAAGCTCCATTTTTGAGACTTGTAAATTGTTGACTGGGGATGTTTGGGGATTTTTCAATTGTCAATTGATTGCTGCAAATCAGAGAAACTAATCTCTTCTTTGAGCTTAGAATTGGAAGAAGAGGAGGAAAAAGAACTCGTAGATCTAGATGAGAGAGAGTGAAAGTAAGACATTTGAATGATTAAAAAGCTTCCTATCCTTGGCTCAAGAGACCAAGTGATTTCATAAAGAAGTTATTCAAGTTCTTAACGCTACTATATGTGGAAGAGTCAGATCTGGTGTTAAACTTCATAGATCTATAGCTTTTAAGGCCTTGTAAGAGTTCTATTCAGATTTTATCTTACTATAGTGTTTAGCGTTAGATATGGAGGGTAGATCTGTAAGTATACTAATTCTTTTACTCAAAAGGGCTAATGTTTATGATTGTCCTACAAAAAATTACCTCCAAATGACCCAAAGGTTTTTAAATAATCTGCAAGCCTACCAGGTACATTTACAGGCATCACCTCGCCATAATCCCTGGGAACCACGCTTACAGTGCAGATCCGAAAGGATCCTGGTGCCATTTCAAAGATTCTTCATAATACAAGCATATATTTAACCATTTTATGGAAAAGAATTAGTAGATCTGCAGATCTATCATTAGATCTAGCATTTTTGCACTATAACAAAGATAAAGAAAGAACAACTCTAAAACTTAACCACATGTTAAAGAGATCCGTAAGTTTGAAACTAGATCTGGCAGTACCACATAACAGGTACAAAACTGCTTTACAGGCCAACTAGCGATACACACACACACACACACACACACACACACACACACACAACTAGCGATATATATATATATATATATATATATATATATATATATATATATATACATACATACATACATACATATGTATACAAAAAATATATATATATTATTTCGGCTATTATTTTGAGAGCGACTATAGAATGTCCTTTTCCTTTAATAAATTGAGAGAATACAAGCTTATGACATCCACAATCATACTGAAGATTCTTCCTTGCTTATGCACAAACTCTCCCTATTACTCGTCTTATGCCCCCCATACAACAATCAGTGAAACTTACTGGACTCAACCTGCAATGTTTCTTTGAAAAGCTTGAATCCTAGCGCTATTCTGGAGAAAACCTGCTATAGGAGCAGCAAACAACAAATAATGCAAGTTACTGAATGTAATTTGCAATGGTTCTATGAAAATTTTGAATCCTTGAGAGCTATTCTGGTGAAGCCATGCAAAGTAACAGATGATCTCGACGCGTTGAAAAGGTTGGAAGTTGAAATTGTAGAGATAGCATGTAGGACAGAGGATACCATTGACTTGGAATCAAGAATAGCTCTTTGCTCGAAAACACCAATTTTTCGACGCAGAGCTTTCTGGGAACTCTGCTGTTCCTTGGAACAAACGGTAGAACGCATAAATTCCATTAGAATACCGTGGATGGAAATATGGGACAGGTTCAACTGTAAGGAAGATTTGAAAGCACAAATTTCCTCTCTTGTCCGTATAAGTGAACATGCTGTGGAGCCTGAGGATGTGATGGTTGGCCATGAAAATGCATTTGAGACGATGCAGGATCGAATTGGTGGAGGAGCAAAAGAACTAGAAGTTGTCCCATTGTAGGAATGGGGGGCATCGGGAAGACAACTTTGGCTAACAAAATCTACAATGATCCATCCATTGTGTCTCACTTTGACATCCGTACAAAAGCTACTGTTTGGCAAGAGTATTGTGCGAGAAATGTACTCTTATGCCTTCTTCTTCAATAAGTGAAAGAACGATGAATGTCATGAGCAAGAGGATGATGGGCAACTTGCAGACCGATTATAAAGCTTCTAAAATCGGAGATACTTGGTAGTCATTGATGACATATGGTCTATAGGGGTTTGGATGATATAAGGCCATGTTTCCCATACTGTAATAATGGAAGCCGAATACTCTTCCACCACTCGGAATGTGGAAGTGGCTGAATGTGATAGCTCAGGTAAGCCTCCTCATCACATGCGCCTCATGAATTTTGACGAAAGTTGGAGTAGGTTCATGAGCGCCAAGACACTGGAGAAGTTAATGTCCTTACAAAAGGTACTCAATTGTATGATGCATATTAAGTCGAGGTCAAGGATGTGTTATATGGATCTCTCTCTCTCTCTCTCTGTATCAATGATCATAAATTAAATTTATAGTTTTTCAACTATCAAAGAGTTTATTTCAGATAATGCTCTGTTTCTTTGTACTTATCAGATAAAAATGCTTTCGTTGCATGTCCTCAATGAAGACTATTAAATTTTCTTGTTTGTATATGATTCATATCTTTAGGAGACAACAACTTTGG
The DNA here is from genome assembly GCA_002018475.1 of Nicotiana obtusifolia. Lineage (NCBI taxonomy): Eukaryota > Viridiplantae > Streptophyta > Magnoliopsida > Solanales > Solanaceae > Nicotiana > Nicotiana obtusifolia. Next base: position 35,188 of record MCJB01049769.1, read on the forward strand.
TGATGACAGAGTTCTCTATGCTCATGGTCAACTGTGGCTGCAACGGCATCACATTAGGGGGAGAGCTGTTGGGTGAGTTGACAATTTAATGTGCTCTTTAGATCTTTGGTTTCTCATCTTTTGAGGTCTGTGGCTCTGTGCTTAGGTTGGGTTCGACCTGGTTGGGGTACTTTTAGTGGTGTTGCCTCGGTGCTCGTTGCCTTCTTAGCTTTATCTTGTTTGAATATGCAATCCTTTCCATCCCACGCAATGCAATGTTGTAAACTCCAACAACTGAACAACTAATCCATAATAAGTTTGTAGAATTCATACTGTTAACCATTTGCCATGTGAGGTTTTCCTTTTCAATTAAAATTGGTATAGAAGTTTATCATTATTTCAGACCACTATGAACTTCTCAAGTATAAGCTCTGTGTGTTTGTGTGCGCGTAAAGACTATAGACACACATTCATTCGTATAATGATCCCTTTTTTGTGGGTGTGTGTTTTGTCAGCTCTTTGTGCATTACCCATTTGTCCCTTGAGGGCATCTCCAACCCTATGCACCATTTTTTGCACCATTTTGGTTTGTGGGTGTGTGTTTTGTCAGCCCTTTGTGCATTACCTATTTGTCCCTTGAGGGCATCTCCAACCCTATGCACCATTTTGGATGCACCAAAATGGTGCAAATTAACTCCAACCCATTATACTATTTTTTGCACCAAAAAAGAATATTCCTTTTATATTATTCTCTCTCTTATATTATATTATTTTCTTTTACTTATCCATCTCATGTAATTCATAATATTTTGCTATAAATCATTTAACAAAAAATTATTTTATACCATAAAATTTTAAATAATATAGATTGTAATCAAAAGTGTTATATAATAAAAATAATAATAAAATATTAATGAATAGTAATTGTGTAGATGAATAAGTATATTAGGAATCTAAATGTAACAATTAAAATTTATAATATGTTAAATTAAAAGTGTTATATAATAATAAAATAATAATAATATATGGATGAATAGTAAAATAGTGCAATGAATAGTGTTGCACCAATTTGGTGCAACACTATTCATGCACCAAAATGGTGCAAAATATAGTGCAAGATTGGAGCTCCAATGCACCATTTTTTGCACTAAAATAGCATTTGGTGCAAGAAATGGTGCAAGGTTGGAGATGGTCTAAGGGGTAGGGGATAAAGAAGTTTTTTCAATTAAAGTGACATTACGAGATTATTTGTTTATTTAGAGTCGCCACTTGGAATAACTATTATGGTGTCCCAAGGCACCGGTTTATTTTAAAATCCCAGATCGAGAAAAATTGACTCTATTTATAGTCCGCGAACATAGAAGACCGGGTAAGGAATTCTGTTAACCCGGGAGAAGGTGTTAGGCATTCACAGATTCCGCGGTTTTAGCACGGTCGCTCAACAGTTAACACTTGGCCTAATTATCTGATTTATTACATATTTTGAACCTATTGCGCATTTTTAACCACTTTTAAACGCTTTTTAAGATTTATAGATTTTATCTGAATAAGTCGCGATGACGCGCACTCATTGTTTTGGTACAGATTGCGAATCGCGTCACGTGAAACACACCCGCGGTATACGACATGTTTATTATTTATTATTATTTGAAGTTGGGGTCAAGTCGCGTGAAACGCGCACTTGAATTTGGAGTTACGAATCGTGAGCATGCCACGAGAACCGTACCCATAGTCACGATGATTTATTAATCGCGCCTAAAGAAAGCTATGCATGTTTATAAGTTGCTTAATTACCATATTGGAGATTCATTGTAAAGAGGGCATAGATTATGGAAAAAGAGAAATGATGCATGTAGGATTCAACTATTATGAACAGTTGTAGAATTAAGTACATCCAATTTGGTTAAACTACTCACATTCGTATATAGCATTAAACAGGCATCAGGCATTAACTTTCAAATACAGCCACAATGAACTTGAAACCAAAACCAAGGAATACAAGGCTAAATTAAAATTGAACTTATATATCGAGCTTATTCATAATCAACTAGGACAATATGACCACTTTACATCACTTTACACTAACTGTCGGATCTCGACTCACGTTCTTTCACTCTACTTCTCCACATCCACCAATGGCGTATTGATTCTAATCTCATTCTCTTGCGAAAATATGATGCTAAAAGATATTGAAGCCAAATTGAATAAACTGTTTATAGTCAAAAGTCAAACCCAATCTATAAATAAGTTCTATTGATTTCATGAGCATTTTATTTCTTATGCTAAACTAAGTCAAAGTCAATAAATCCAAACAATTATAATAATAAATAAAATACTTCAGAGAAAAGCCATTACTTCACAGTAGACTAGATGTCACTTTATTCAAGCCTAAATTAAAATCAAAGTCCATAAATCCAAACAAATAGCAGACACATCCAAAGATATACATGTTTTTATATTAGAACATATCTAGAAGAAAAAAGTTGAATTTCAGTACATACCTAACGCACAGGAACCAATCTAACAAATGTCAATAGCCAAATAAAGGCCACAATAGAGCTGATGGAGTTCAGAGGCAACAGTGAAAGAAGCAGCAGCCGAGCCGGAGCAACCCTCCACCCAGCTTTAGTGAAGCCAAAACTTGAATGAACAATAGAAATTTAATTTCTGACTGGCTTTTGTTGGACAAGGAACCTCGGAGTGAATCGAACAGCGACCTCGATGGTGATCTCTGATAAGTTCCATCTCATTCAAAAGACAAAGTAATAAGCATGTGCTTTGTTGAATTTCTTTGGTTGGTAGCCAACTTTGTTGACATTAAAGAAAAAGAAGGAAAAGTGTGTGAAAATTATCAAATATAGTAGGCTTTAGAGAGTGAGCCTTCGGCTATAAAAGGAGAGCTTCAACTCTCATTTCTACACACCAACAAAGAGAGAAAGAAAGAGTGATAGAGAGTGAGCGATTTTATAGTGAGGTGAGAATATCAAAAGAGGGTTGTTTCTTTTGAGCGTTGTTGTGGTCTTTGGAGTATTTTACTCGGATCTACAAAGTATAAAATTCCTTGCTATAGTGCTATCAGTTGCTCGTCTCGGGGCCGTGGTTTTTTCCCTTATTCAGAAGAGTTTTTCACGTAAAATCTTGATGTCGTTGTTACTCTTTTATTCTTGTTAATTACCGTATCTCGGTGCTACGTTATTATTCCGCTTTTATTACTGTGAATATTATTTCTGTAGGGGATTTATCCCAACAAACTTTTGAGCTGCTGTTTTGGTGCGAAAAGGGAGCTACTTTCTGCGTTTTCGGCTGATTTGGAGGTTGTTCGACAGCTTTTAATGGTGGTTTTGAGCTGAAGAAAATGCTGTCATTTCAGTAGGTTTTAAGATTGATTTAAGGGTCTGTTTTCTACAGATACTGTGCTCGTTTTCTCTCGTCCCCTTCAATGTCTCTCCCCCCTTCTTTTTGTTTTTCCGTTGTTTTAAGAAGGAAAAAAAGGTATTTCTTTCTGTTTCTTTTTTTTCATGAGACTGCTCTTTTTATTCTCTCTTTCTTTCTCTTTTTACTCCCATTTTCCCGTGTTGTCCCCCTCTTTCCTCCTCCCCTTTTTGACCTTTTGTTGTTTATGTTTGGGAAGGGGACGAAGCTTCCCTTCTTTTTTAGTGTCTGTCCGTGTGTCTTGGTGGAGGAATTATGTGATGGAAGTGTATGGGGAAAGCGAGAAGTAAGGGGGAAGTTAGGTATTAGGGAGATGAGGGAAAAAAAATTCAATTACGGTCAAAAATTAAGTGTTCACATGCTACCATAATCATGACGGAAAAGCCAATTATCAAGGTTTGTTATGAATTAAACTTCTAATTCTGCTTTCTCTAAATGCAATGAAGTATTTGAGTTTTATTAGATTGACTAGCCAGGTGCAATGAAATTCTAATATTAGGCCTCCCCCGTATGCAGTATATATTGATAGGTGCGCTGGGATTGTTGGTCATCACATCAAAAGATTAGTGGACCATGGCTTCACATCATGGGCACAAATGATAGCTTCACATCATGGTTCCCCCTCTCTCTCTCTCATTTCATTGCAATTTGGTCTAGTCAAATGCAACATATGATGTGTGGATTAAGCAAGTCGTGAGTTCGAATCATGTTTCTGCTGCGGACAAAGTTGGTATATAGTTGGGAGGAGGGTGGAGGAAGGACGGGCTCATACTATCTGAGTTTTCTAACTTGTGCGCCAGAGGTGATTTCTCCATTTAAATTGAAGGAATATATATGTATATATATAGAGTTCCCCTTTCTGGGATTTAAAGCAAAGGGATAACGCTAAAACATTTATTAACCAAATGGATCTCATTTTTGCTTGAAATGACTAGTGAATAAATTCAGAAATTATGCAATTATATTAAAGTAAATAACACTAAATCCCCTTAACATTTAATCAATACCCGCTTTTGAAGGGGACAAATATGGCTGGACGAAAATTTTTTCCGGTTCCTGTCCGGCCCGGTACCGGAGGTGCGCCAAAACCGGACCGGTAATTTTTGGTCCGGTCCTCCGGTTAGAAATGGCTCAACCGGACCTTGACAAGAACCGGCAACCGGTCTACCGGTTTTTCCGGTCCGGTCCGGCCGGTTTTCTTTTTCTTTTTTTTAATTTATCCTTATTTAACTTTGTAAATAAATAAAAAGTATGTTTCAAAGTTAAAACTTATTTTTTAAAGAAGTTATAATAATATTCTTGCAAACTTTGAATTAGTTTCAAAGTTTATAATTAGATTCAAACTTTGACATATATACAAAGTAAGTAAAAAATAAAAAATAAGAAGACATAATAAACTTTGTAGAAGAAGGAAATTGTAAGTTTTTGAAAATATAACAACAAAATGTTACTAACTTTGTATATATATTTGAAATGAAAAGTATGTTTCAAAGTTAAAACTTATTTTTTAAAGAAGTTATAATAATATTCTTGCAAACTTTGAATCAGTTTCAAAGTTTATAATTAGATTCAAACCTTGAAATATATACAAAGTTAGTAAAAAATAAAAAATAAGAAGACATAATAAACTTTGTAGAAGAAGGAAATTATAAGTTTTTGAAAATATAACAACAAAATATTACTAGCTTTGTATATGTATTTGAAATGAAAAGTATGTTTCAAAGTTAAAACTTAGAATAAAGAAGTTATAATAATATTCTTGCAAACTTTGAATTAGTTTCAAAGTTTATAATTAGATTCAAACCTTGAAATATATACAAAGTTAGTAAAAAATAAAAAATAAGAAGACAAGAGTTTGAACTTGGAGCAATTTTATTAATATGTATTCAGATGTAGAAAATTACATTCTTAAACATGCTGGCTAATTTTTTTAAGATAGCCGTAGGCTTTTCCTTAGGAACAGTTTGTTGTTGTTTCGGTTCATCGTATTCGTCTTGATCTTCTTCATCTTCTACTTCGTTGGCTGTTTGACTCCCGTCTTCACTTGTTCTGTCGCTCAAAATTTGATCCAGATAGGCTCTGTCTTTTTTCTGCGAAAGTTTCGGTATTCCAAAGTTTCTTCGCTCTGCTCTGATCCAATCCCTGAATAGAACTCCTGTCTCCATTGCCTCTTCTCCAATCCTGTGTGTGGTTCATCAACAACTTTATATGCAATAATACATTTTCGAAAGACCCAATCAAGATCTATCCAATGAACTGTAACAGTAATATAATCACAGTTATTTGTAGAACGACCCATATCAGTAGTAAGGCATACTCTAGTGTCAAAGTTATCAAGGAAATATCTCAAATAATCTTTATATTCGTTTTTAAATTTAATAATATCATTTTTAACAGTTGTTCTTGGAAAACCTTTAAAGGAAGGATTATATGTAGCTTGAATATAACGAACAAAACCAGTAGAAGAAGGAAAACTATAAGGTAAACCCTCTACCGCAACTAGTTTAGCAATATTTTCCCTATTCCTTTGTTTATCATAACTAAGAATCCCTCCTGTTGTTTGGTTAAGTTTAGCTTGGACACCCGAGAATTCGTCATGTGCTACCAC
>MCJB01049770.1:0-28798 GCA_002018475.1 Nicotiana obtusifolia
CCGATGCGAATTTGATGATATGATGTTGATTTGACCGCTCCGAAGGTTGGAACAAGTTTAAATAAAGTTATGGGATATGTTGGCATGTTTAGTTGAGGTTCCGGAGGCCTCGGGTGAGTTTTGGGCAGTTAAACGGATTAAACCATCGTTGGAAAAGCAAAAGTTGCAGAAAAACCAGGTGAGAATGCGGACCGCATAACTCAAATGCGGACCGCATATCTCACAGTGAGATCGCAAAAATAAGCAGAGATCTGGGCAGGATTCGTGACCAAAATGCGATCAGAATGCGAACCGCAAACCTGAAATGCGGACCGCATATTTGACCGTGGAGATCGCAAACTGAGACAGAAAATTTGACAAAAATCTACGTCAAGAATGCGACGAGAATGCGATCGCAAAACATGAAATGCGAACCGCAAACCTCGCTTTGTGTTGATTTGCGGCGAAGACTAGGGCCATTTTTGCGACGGCTATGTCAAAAATGCGAACCGCATACCTGTTATGCGACAGGTATGCGATCCGCATATTTGACCTGACAGGAACGTTTTTGTCTCGATTTTCGACCCATTATAAATAGAAATTAGTGCCCATTTGCCATGCAAGAACCCATTTTTCGTTACCCACGAAGAGAAACACCTCCAAACACCCTAAAAATCACCACAAATCAACCTCAAAACAATATCTAAAGGAGATTTTCTTGAATAAACTCTTAAAAGGGAGGAGTTTTGGTCACCTCAAACGTACTTGGGGCTATATAACTCAGATTGAAGCAAGTTTTGAAGAAATTCCTGGAGGGTTTTTAAGGGAAACATCGGGGTAAGTATTCCCAACTCAATTTCGAAAGATTTACCTAAGATTATAGTTGTTTCTAGCACTTTTACTGGTGAATTAAGTTGGAAAAAATTGTGGAAGACCTTAAGCTTGTATTTTTAAGACTTAGAGGTCGAGCCGATGTCGGAATTCGACAAATTTTATATGGTTGAACTCGTGAGAAGATAAGGAACCCGTTGGGGTGAAAAGTACTGAATTTCGAGGCGTGGGCCCGGGGCTCGGGTTTTCTAATTTCGAGATTTCTTGGTGTTTTTCGATTGTTTCGCTTGGGCTTTGTTCCCACGACATATTGTGATGTAATTGTTCTAAATTTGGACAGATTCGACGCACGTGGAGGCCAATTCAAAGGGCAAGGGCGTCGCGGGCTAAGGATTTAGCCGATTTGAGGTGAGTAATATTTGTAAATGATGTCCTGAGGGTTCGAAACCCCGGATTTGCACATCGTAGTGTTGTACTATGTCGTTTACTACTGGGGATTGTGACTTGGTCCATACCGATTGATGATTTCTACTAAATACTTGATTGAAATCTAATTGATATCATTGTGATTTGGGCTACTTGCCATATTTGGGCTTCGCGCCGGTTATGTGAACCCTTCAGGGGTAGTTGTCATTATTTACTAAATCATATTTGGGCATCTCGCCGGTTATGTGAACCCTTCAGGGGCATTTGTTACTGAATTGATTCATTTCATAAACTCAGTTTTGAAACTCAAATGATATTTTCAAATGATTTTTATTGGATCGGGTAGCACGCCGCCACGGAATGTAAATTGGATCGGGTGGCACGCCGCCACGAGATGTAATATGCATGGATCGGGTGATACGCCGTCATGAGATATTGCGCTACTGAACCCCCCACAGTAAGCGCCGGGTACCCAGGGAACGGGTGGCACGCCGCCACGATAGTCATGACTTGCATTGCATTGCATCGCATTGCATTTTTGGTTGTGTTGGTGTTGTCTCCATTTGCTTCACGTTATCTATTTGAGATGTTACATGTTTTTACTGTTCCATCGTGGATTGCTTTAAGTCCTATGTGTTTCTTACTTTCAGTCATTATTTATATTTATTACTCACTGAGTTGGAAGTACTCACATTACTCCCTGCACCATGTGTGCAGATTCAGGCGTTATCGGTTCCGCCCCGAGGTACTGACTACTACTATTGTCAGGGTGGTGATTCAGAGATTACGAGGTAGCTGTTGGCGTTCGCAGCCCGTATCTCTTTTATTTTGCTGCTTTCACTTTCTTCAAACAATTGTGCCAAAGATATTGTAATAGTTATTTTATTATTAGGATTTCCTTAGTGGCTCATGACTTTGTGACACCTCGGTTCGGGCTGTAGTCGGGATGGTTCACTATATTTTTTCGCTAATTTTCTGTTATTAACCCGTACTTATATTAATTTGCGTTATTTAACTGTTTAAATCGAGGTTTAGTTGGATTGGCTGGCCTTGTCTTCATGAGAGGCGCCATCACGACCGGGTTGGGATTTTGGGTCGTGACAGAACTCTAATGTGAACGTAAGTGCCATCTAGTGCACCTAAACAACCCTCTAAAAAAATTATAGCGTTATCTCACTATAACATTTCCTTGGTAAAACTATATAATTCAGTTTTGTACAGATGCTCAAATGAATTTCACCTACCTTAAACCACTTCCATCGATCTTCAATCTCATCCTCAAGCACCGGTTTAGGATTCACAAGTAACAATGGAGTTAGTTTGAGTATAGCTCCCAAGCATTCATTAAAAGCCTGACTTACGCTCCATCCCGATCTAATATAATCAACCTTGATAGATCTATTCTTCTCATGATGAGCCAAGATATTTAAAAACATTGCTAGCTTTTCACTATTTGACATATATTTACCATCAGTCAAACCTCTGATATCCTTAGTTAAAAGAACTAAAGCATGAAAGGCATTTCTATCCATTCTTAACTTATCGATACATACACTGTCACTATCATTTATGATACAACTTAAGTGAGAAATAATTTTTGGAACTCGAACACTCATACGATATCTAATCTCACGCCTATTTCTACGTCGTCTTCTCAGAGAATGCATGAATAGCCGTAAAAAGGCAAATAAGGACAATAAGAAATTGTTGGCATATTATCTCCTCAAGAATGATATATTCACTACCTGACAGTGGTTGAAGATCCATAATAACACCTAATTTTCCATAAAAATGGAAAGAATCAATACATATAATATGAGCACAAAATCTGAATTTTTTAAGTACTTAAAGTTCCAATACACAGAATACTAGTTGAATTTTCAAGCACATCAACGTTTCAATACACCCGATTCTAAACATTTGGGCATAAGAATAAAAGAAAAGAAGACCACCTTGATAAAAGTTCTAACCTTGTAAGAAAAGAAAATAGGTGAAGGGTAATGGTAAAATGCTCTTCAGTCAACCCTTCACCTTCTCCATCACCACAGAAGAGAAAGCCCGCCAAAGAGGAGAAATTCCCGCGAAAGAGCAGATTACGTATGTTCTGTATATAAAGAAATTTAGGAAAAGGGTTTGAGGGGCATTTTAGTAATTTTAGGGTCTTATCCAGGTATAGTTAAATCTGATATAAGTAATCCCTTGATTTCCTTGGTATTAGCTAAACCCTCCTATGAGGTATCAGTAATCCATGTATTAGGTATGCATAAATTGAATTGAGCAACCAAACATTGTATTGGACGGATTAAATTTTTATACAGGGATATTTTACTTAGTACAGCCTACCAAACGACCCCTTAATGCATGCATTAGCATGATTAAATACAAAATTGTACTTAAAGTCCCTTCAAATTAAAGAATATAGAGGGCTTTTTTGTAAGCAACTAATTTTCTTAAAAATTATGTAATGCATTTTTATTTTTAATACACCACACTAGTGGATAAAAAATAATCTCTGCATAACTAATGCTTACATTACTAATCGCTGCATTACTAATACACCTTATTCAGCATTATTCTTATACACCTTACTAAATGATCCCTTAATGGTGTAGAGCCTTTTGGGAAAAGTCATGCGGGCTTGACCCAAAATGGACAATATCACACCATGTTAAGAACATCTTCGGGCCATTTTAGCCAAAAAATTATTATCAGAGCCGATAGTTTGGCGGGATTATGGAGATCAGGGAGTGTGGTGTGGGGGGTCGGCTTAGTGCCGTCTTGGGGGTTTACAGCCTTTACCCGTAGCTTTGAAGATGCGCACACAATCTTTGGGCTCCAATGACCATAAATACTCAAGATCTTGTGGGTGTTATACAATTAATCTTCAAATTAGCTCATATATAGTGATGAGTCATGTGAAACTTAATTCAAGAGGAGATTGTCGAGTGTGTGTGAACAAATCCCACATGAAAAATAAAAAAGAAAAATATTCTACTTATAAGAAATTCGATAATCTTAATGGTGTAAGGCCTTTTGGAAAAAATCGTACGGACTTAACCCACAACGGACAATATCACATTTAATATGTTTGAACTAATTTAGCCCAACATTCACTTTAATTTTTTAACTCTTATTATTTGATACTATAAAAATACTGATTGTAAATAAGTATTTTCTGTCATACAATATTTCTTCCCATTTCATTTGATAGGTAATTCTCCTTCGATTGCCCCACCCCTAGTCTTATCTTCCTTACGCCAACTATAGCAAGTCAGTATTCACCAAAATATGGGTAGTAAATCAATGCCATAGCATATCAATCCATTATCGGTATCATCTTGTTTTTTCCTATTCTAAAATTGTAAGTTCACTCGCCAAAATAAAACTAGTTATAATGATCATATCTAATAACCAACAGCTGGAAAGACCAAGAATACAGATGACGAAACAACCAACAGCTTTAATTGAGAAGTTAGGTGTAGACTATCAACTACCATTGCTGTTGGCATATTTATTGTAGTATCATGTTGATATGTCTTGTAGCCAGCGGTTTATTAATCTTTTCCCCATTTCCAATAACCGTAGACGAGTAATTAACTTCTAATGGGTTTATTTTAAGCGTCGAGGAAGAGATACAGGGCGTAAAATAAAAATACGCTGATCGAGTATACTATGTATAAGGATTCCCTATCCAAATAATAAATAAAAAGATAAAAGAAAAGTAATGCCATTCGACAAAAGACCCACATTCAAGTTTCATAATTTTTGGTTCGCTATTCCGATTGTGATTTTCCTACCCCAGAAGCATTTGTTTTGAAAAATACATCAAAAAATGGTATCGCTCTATCAAATCCACGACTCTCACGTAACTTTTAGGAGTCTGTTCCAAAATTTATACTATGTTTGGTTGGCGATATAAATTTATCTAACTTAGTCTCAGACTTAATCCTGAATATCCCATCTTATTCCATAAAACTTGATATTATTTTATCTCACATAAAAGATGGGATAAATTAATCTAAGAATTATAATTTCAAAACTATAATCCTGGAATAATTTAATCAGCGTACCAAACGATCCCTATTTGCTCTCACAAGTATAGAAGTTATAGAGATGATCCGTGAAGATCAAGTCGAAATGACATCAATAAGATTAGTTTTAGTACTCTATAATAAGTTATAGACAATGTTTTTAGTGTTAACTACTTTTGTGAGTAGTTCCTCTAATAAACTAGAAAGGACAAAAGAAACATTAATTCTTTTTTCACGTTGACATCCTCAAACATGTCTCTTAATTTAAGACATTAAATTAATTTGGTCAGTGAATTAAATTATGGGTAATAAGCAGTATTAGTTAAGTCGTAAATATTTCCTTTATGAATGACCACCATTTAAAGACCCCTCAGCTGCTAAAGTTTGTTGATAAGAAGTCAGAGATGACGATTGTCCATAATCCATATATACAATATCTTTCTCCAACCTAGAAACATTTATCATAACCATATATTCCCTCCAGTCCACGATAGCTAACTAATTTAGCTTAGCACACTCATTAAAAAAATATAATATTCTAAATAAAAATAGTTAGTGTGATTAAACTATCCTTAATTAAATATTACAGCATATTAAGAAGTAAAAGACTTTTTAGGAATACGTGCATAAAGGAAATTTTGCAAAAACACATTAAAAAAATTTTTAATTATATAAATGGACACTTATTTTGGACCAAAATAAAAGGACAAATTGATCACTTGTGGACCGGAGGGAGTAAAATCCAAATGTCCATATTTCATGCAATAAATACAAGATATAGTTATACTATAATTTATTCACCGACATGGTTATGTTTACCAATATTTATATAGGGTAAAGGCTCAAGAGCAGAACCTACATTGTGAAAAGAATTAGAAATTGAAGCATTTGGATATAGGAGACCAAAAATGATGAAAGTTAACGTAAAACGAATGATAGAGGAAGAAGAAGAAGAAACGCCATTCCCTGTTAGCCCAACGGGGCAGTACTTCACTAGCTCCGCATTGTCCATTTCAGTCATTTCTGTTTTGGAATCTGAAATTCCTATAGATGATTCTTGTACCATGAAATTGCTTGAGGATGTTTTCCTCCCCATTAATCCTCGCTTCTCTTCTATTATGGTACGTTTTCTTCCCGCTCTGTGTTAGAATGTCTTACATTAGACGAGAGAATGGAATCCTTATACGCTTATCCTCTGGTAATATGGTAAGAAGCAATCTTTAGGATTAAAATCTACTTTTTTTAAGCTCGTGTTGTGTGTTTTCTTTATTCTTCTCTTCTTAAATGTCTAGGAAATATTACTTGCTATAATGATGCAATGAATAAGTTTTTTTTTTTTTTTTAAATTATAGGTTTTTTGACTTTTTGTTACCTTTTCTTTGGAGTAATTATGTTGGTTAGTACCTGCAATATATATACCTTAATTAATCATAATTAGTACGTTTATAAGCATAATCATTTAGCTAGCTAGATTTTTAATTAGTACCACATCTTCAAGATTTTCTCTTTTAGTGCTAAATTAAAGAAAACTAATTACCAAATTTTTTAAAGAAAACTAAGTAAGAAATCTCTACTATATTTGTATGAGCGATGAAATGCATTCTCCTTTGTTGCACTTTTTTCTTCTCTTTCTTTAATTTTTTCCTTAATTTGTTTTCCCTTTTATTGGAATAGGTGAGAGACAAAAATGGGGTTAAACAGTGGAAGAAAGTGGAAGTGAAGTACAAAGATCACATAAATGTGCCAATTTTCCCAGAAGGAAAGTCAAAAGAATTCTATGACAATTGCTTCAACGAATACTTAACCAAGATTGCAATGGAACAACTTCCACAGACCAGACCACTTTGGGAAATTCATTTATTCAAATACCCAACAAGCAAATCAGCTGGAAATTTAGTATTTAAACTTCATCATTCACTTGGAGATGGTTTTTCTTTAATGGGAGCACTTCTTTCTTGCTTACAAAGAGCTGATAATCCTTCACTTCCCTTAACATTTCCAGCATTTAACAGTAATCCCAATTCTGGAAATGATTATAAGAAGAAGTTTTGTACTGATGTGGCTCAAATGGTTTCTGGGGTTGTTAATACTTTCTTGGATTTTGGATGGAGTTTATTGAAGAGTACTTCACTTGAAGATGAGAGGACTCCAATTAGGTCTGGGGATGAAGGTGTGGAATTTCGACCTATTGATATTAGTACAATGGATTTCTCTCTTGATCATCTCAAACAAATTAAGACTAATCTTAAAGTGGTAAGTCATTTTCTTTTATTTAATGTATCTTTTTTAAATTTATGATTGATATGCTACTTGGGTGCATTCTTGATTATTTGATTCAGAAAAATCTTTTTGTTTGTGAAAAAATGAGTTGATCAAGATTGATAAAGACATCGACGAATTAGGTTGTGAAAGGACATGTTTTGCCTTAGTAAAGAATTTAAGTTTTGCTCTGAGTAATTGATATGTTATTATAGGTTAGAACTACAATGACAATATAAAGAAATCTTTACACTATCAATATACTCCCTCACTTTTAGTTGTTTATTTTTAACTTTGCACACTCTTTAAAAAAAAAAATTAAATGAAGTATGAAGTACAATTTATTCCAAAAGTCATGAAAAATGATTTGAGGAGTGAATATATAAGGATAAAACAAGAAAAAAAAAAGAAAGATTGTTTTTCTCGCGTTGCAATAAGTGCTGTTTCTTTTGACATTTTGGCGTTTTACTAATTAATTATTTGCTGGTCAATGATCCCAATTTTCTAACTTCAGGAGTCTAAAAAAAACTACAGAAGTAGTAATAGCACCAAGTTTGCCTTGGAAAATAAATGTTACGTAATAGAACTAAAATAATATACTGCAAAGAGCAATTACTAGTAAAATACAAGTGGAATTTACCTCTATGTATATTGATAGTCTTCTTAGTTAAAAATGGTAGTTGCAATTGAAAGGTAACTTTTAATGCCCCAAGTGCTCAATTCATAAAAGAGGGATAGCTGGATGAGGGAAAATAGTGATAGTATTGCCCCATCAGTTTTTGCCACCAAAATATGAGCCTCAATATATAGAATGAGGCATCAACCATTATCGTCTTCTTTTCCATAATTGTCTATCATTACTTGTTGTTTTTCTCCGTTTCGATGTCTTTATCATCTTATTTTATTATTGTTATTGCTTATTGTTATTGTTATTTTATCTTCTTTTTTTTGAGCCGAGAAACTATCGAAAATCCTCCCTATCCTCATAATATAGGATAATGATCTACGGAGACTCTATTCCTCCCGGATCACTTATAGTATTATAGTGGATTTGTTGTGGTTATTGTATGTAGGCATCAACCATTATCTCAGACCTTTTCTAAGCGTTTGAGTTATGGACATTACTCTATCTTTTAATTTAATATTAAAAAAAGAAGATGTTCGAGTTAGCTACATTACTTTTAGCTCGATTAGGTATTTATCATCTTCCATCAGCACATGCATTTAATAACTCTATCACAGATGAAAACTTATGGGGCATTACTTTTATCTTTTTAAGGAAAATACATTCTAGGTAAGTTCATCGAACTTTCTTTGCCTAGCAATTCTTGCCTAAGAGAATGAACTTCACACGATCTGCTAGCCTGCTTGATTAAAGCTTTCCTCGAAAAAGCAATTTCTAATTGAATGGAAATATGGCATTTAAGTTGCGTATGGTGACTGAAAATGGAGATATTAATGGCATATAGAACAATACCATAACAACTTCCATGACTGACATTAACTCAATTCTTTCTTTAGTTGTTGCTCATCATTAATGTCAGCACATGCGCTTTTATACTACTCCCTCCGTTCACTTTTACTGAGAAATAATAAATGAAGTGCATAATTTATCATGATACACATATTAATTGATGTATATTTTTAATGAATTTAAAAAAATAATTTGAGATGAGCAATTAATACTGTAAGTATAACAGGAAAAAAGAAATTATCTTTTCTTAATATGCTAAAAGTGACAAGTAAAAGTGAAAATTTATTTTTAGAATACTTGACAAGTAAAAGTTAACGAAGGGAGTAGTATATGATCATCTAAATTTGGAAAGAATTTAAATTATGTGCATTGATAGTTATGACATTTTATATCTTTAGGTAACGTTTTTTTTATCTACAACAATATGTTACCCAACAAAGTGGCTATAGTTTAGTGGTGAGAATTCCACGTTGTGCCGAGGTTTATTGGAAAAAATCTCTCTACATTCAGTATAGAGGTAAAATCTGCGTATACACTATCCTTCACAAATGAGATTATACATAATCTTTTACAATGTTACAATGTTAGAATTAGTAACTTCGAAATAAGAAAAATAAACTTTTGCAACACGTAGATTGGGCTGACCATATTAAATATTATTTACATTATCAATGAATATAACCTAGATATTATGCAGTATGTGCTACAAATTGGGAATTTTGCTTTTTAAAACATATGATTATTTATGGGATTTTTATATAAATAGCCGGCAATATTTACTGTTTATTTTTGTTAGCCGGTATTCATAGATTATACACATATTATACATAAAATATATATCCGTCACCTATTTTTAATTTAAGCGTTGGATGGGCGCCTATTTAGAGTAATTCTTAAATATTTTTTTGTTGACAGACTATCAATGACGTTATATGTGGAGTATTGTTCTTGGGAGTAAGATTATACATGGAAGAAATGAAGTATGAGCAGAAAAATGCAAATTCAACAGCATTGGTGCTACTGAATACTAGAAATATTGAGGGATACAAATCAGTAAGAGAGATGTTGCAGCCAAGCAATGAATCCAAATGGGGAAACCAATTTGCATTTTTACACGTACCTGTTCCAAAGCTTGATAAAGGAGAGTCCTCATTTAATCCACTTAGCTTTGTGTTTAAAGCAAAAGATGTTATAAAGAGAAAAAGAAACTCTGGGGCTGTTATTCTTACTGGCAAATTGCTCGATACTCTGCAAAAATACAGAGGCCCTGAGGTGAACTCTCCCTCTATCTATTGACTTTTTCTTCATCTTACCTTTTTCTTTTTTTATAACGGTGGCGTCTCGCAATATGTGTACCTCAAGCATTTAGCCAGGTATATACTACCTTCTATCAGAATTTAGTTATAGATAGCCAAGATTTTTGCACCCAGCAGAATGCTTTTACTGTTGGTGTCTTTTCGATTTCTATGCATTTCACTGCTCCACTGAAAATTCTCTCTGCCCCTACTGTACTCCAACTTGGTAGTCTGCCGTTACCCATTTAAACGGACCCATTCATGTGGCAGCATTTTATACACGTAAACCATATTTCCTCTAATATCCAAATCCATCCGATCCAGCACCAAACCCGAAATACAGCCCAGAAACTTTCAAATAGCATAACATGGGCTACCTATTACTATTTCTGATAGTAGAGGGGCACATCTAACCCTTTTCTCTAAACATATTAGATGAAATATAGTGGTCAGCGGAAGAAATCACCAAACTTTCTTTTACTTCTGCTGATATTTGAACTCTAACCTCCCTAGGTTTTTATCCTACTTCATTATCCGTTAGGCCATGTTTTTTTGTGCAAACTTTTTTCTAGTGTTAAATTCCAAAAAAAATTGAGCTAGGTGTGGGGAAAAGAACAAACAGGAACAGAGTTTTTTTTTTTTTTTTTGACATTTTGGATTGTTGGTGTTGTGTTAAGGTAACGGCAAAATACATTCACAGCACGTTAAAGAACTCAAGCATGACAATATCAAACATGATTGGGCCAATGGAACAAATGGCTTTGGCAAATCATCCATGTAAAGGCTTGTACTTCATGGTTGTTGGTGTTCCTGAGGTATAATACATACTTCCTTGTCATTTCACTACGTCATTTAATGAATTTTTTATACTATCAATACAATTTAATTCGCTATAGTAAATTACTCGACTTATGCTCAAATTATTAATTCTAGTTATTATGTTACGTGTAATTACCTTTTAAGCGGCTTGATTGTGTAAAATATTTTTATGCTTATGAAATTTGACTGATTGCAGAGTTTAACAATAACAATGATGAGCTACATGGGAAGGTTAAGGGTGGCAGTGGGAACAGAGAAGGGACTCGTTGATCCTCACAAGTTCAAGTCTAGCATTGAGAATGCTTTTGATAGGATTTTCAAAGCTGCTGTCCCTTCTAAACCTGCAAATTAATCCATCAAAATGTGAATGCTGTTGTTGTTACGTTGTTGTTCTTCTTTCTATGTTGTGCAGACTCTCCAAAATACTGTCACATGGTGTCGGATCTTTCAATAATATATTACTTTTGGAGGATCTGATACGCACCAGGCAACATTTTCAAAGAGTCCGAACAACTCATGTCCTTTCTTCATTTTCTGCTTTTCAAAAGAAGAAACAATCATGAGCTTATCTGATTCGTAATTTATGTTTTAAGCATTTTAAATTGCTCTGTGTAGCTTTACAGGCATCATGTATTCATTTGTAAACTGTGTAATTTTCTTTTCCTTCTATTTGTATTCTTTTATAGCAAAAAAAAAACGACTGATATATGCATACAGAGTTTTCCTTCTTTTTTTTTTTTCTAGAGTTATTCATATCACATTTTCGGCTATAATCTTGGAGCACAAATAAAATCTCACAGAAGTAGGACCTTAAAATTTTTAATACATTTTTTTTTCTTCCAAATAATATCCATTTTCCCTCGAAATCAAACTTACGGAGTAGATCACTTATCGAGAACTATTCACGAGTGATATTACTTTTGGTTTATTTTAAAAAACAGTTTTTTTTAAACAATTTTAACATATCTATGCATTATGATTAGATAAAATTTCTTTCAATTTCTCCAAATCTTTCCACTGTTTTTTCTTAGCCACTGACTCAGACAACTTTCATTCACTCAATTTTTTCACAATATCAAACCAACTCTCACATGGGATTCGCTCAATTTGTTTGCTCATTTTCTTTTGCAATATAGAACATAACTTAGATAAAAACATAAACACTCATATTATTGTATTATTAAAATTATACAATAATTGTATTATTTTCAATTATAAAACTTGCAGATAAACTACATAAAAAATACATCTGAAACATTATTATACCATATATTATATCTGAAAATAACTTAACAAGAGACAAATAGTACTACTCGAAAAAAGTAATGCGGTGAGCGTGGATCGAACACGCGACCTTCAGATCTTCAGTCTGACGCTCTCCCAACTGAGCTATCCCCGCAAAGAAATGGCATGCACCAGCCGGGAATCGAACCCGGGTCTGTACCGTGGCAGGGTACTATTCTACCACTAGACCACTGGTGCTTGTTGCTTAATGCAGTCCGAAATCTGACTGAAATACTAATGTATTCCGGGCTGTATGTGATAATCATGCTGTTTAAGCATTTGATCTGGTTTATTTGACAGAACAAGTAAATGAATTTTGTTTTCTCTCTTGAAACCATGGCCATATAACATACAAGAGCTAGACATCGACTCACACAAACAACTAACAAGCACCCAAATGTAGAAGATTACGACAGTAAACCAAAATGCTTTTTTTGCAGCAAGGTTATTAGTTACTGGAATGACCTTTGCATCCACTCACAGTCCTAAAAGTTTGCTGACATAGCAGGTATGTTTGAAGTCCTCAATTATATTACTATATGTTAAGTATTAAGAGACTGTTATAAAATAACCGTAAAGTATAGACAAGTATAGAAAAAAATTGATATATTATTCAATTTCAAACTGATGTACATAATGAACTGAAATCTTCTTTATTTATAGAAGAAAGGAAGATTTTGTGTAAGCTGCTACTGCAAGCCGCTTGTAAGCTGTTGTGCAAGCTGCTTGTAAGTTGCTATTGTACCAGTTATAAATAATCTTCTACTGGGAGTAATATTTATCCATAACGGAGTACCGAAGGGATAAACTTCTTCAAGAGGCTTATGTTAAATAGATAAACATATTTACAGCGGAATCCCATATGGATAAGCTTCTTCAGGAAGCTTATTTACAAGGGAGTACTAAATGAACATCCATAATATAACATATTTATAATACTCCCCCTTGGATGTTCATTAAAAGATAATGTGCCTCATTAAAACCTTACTAGGAAAAATCATTTGGGAAAAGAATCTAATGAAGGAAAAAGAGTATACATATCTAGTAATACGCATTGCTAGCCGCCTCATTGAAAACCTTATACGGAAAACCCTGTGGGAAAAATTACTCCCCCGGGTGAAAACTTTGTTTGAAATATTTGAGTCTCTGCATTCCAATCTTGTATACTATCTTCTCAAAAGTTGAAGTTGGCAAAGATTTAGTGGACAAATCTGCTGGATTGTCAGTTGAACGGATTTGTTGCATATCGATGTCCCTATTTTTCTGAAGATCGTGTGTGTAGAATAATGTTGGTGAAAAATGTGCTTCGTTCTATCTTCTTTTATAGATCCTCCTTTTAATTGGGCTATGCATGTAGCATTGTCTTTGTATAATATTGTGAATTTTTTTTATCACATTCCAACCCACATTTTTCTCGAATAAAATGGATCACTAATCTAAACCATACGCATTCCCTACTTGCTTCATGAATAACTATTATCTCATCATGATTTGAAGAAGTAGAAACAATAGATTATTTTGTGAAGCGCCATGATATGACAGTACCTCCACATGTAAACACATACCCGATTTGTGATCGAGCTTTATGAGGATCAGATAAATAACCTGCATCTGTATAACTAATACGATCTGCTTGTTAATATTAGCAAGATACATAAGTGCACCAATTGCATTGAGATAGAGCATT
Organism: Nicotiana obtusifolia; assembly: GCA_002018475.1. Classification (NCBI taxonomy): domain Eukaryota; kingdom Viridiplantae; phylum Streptophyta; class Magnoliopsida; order Solanales; family Solanaceae; genus Nicotiana; species Nicotiana obtusifolia. Next base: position 14,086 of record MCJB01049770.1, read on the forward strand.
TCTGGACCAAGGAGTTCATCATCCTCCTCTGGAGGTCGGAACGAATCCTTATTCACTTCAAGTGATCGAATACCCATTGGTGTACTTAATGGGTGCACTTTATCCATGTAAAAGCATTTTAAGACCCTTTCTCTTCATTCAGATTGACGGATAAAGATCTTGTCTGCTAAATGTTCAATTTGCGGATCAAGACAAAGTTTTGTCTTTTTAAGATCTTTCATCTCAAATTCTTTCTTAAGATATTCAATTGCCTTTTGGAGCTCTTCTGGAGTTCCAATAAGATTTATGTCATCAACATAAACAGCAAGTATAACAAATTCTAATGTCATTTTCTTTATAAAAATACATGGACAAATAACATCATTTATGTAACCTTCTTTCAGCAAATATGCGATGAGGCGATTATATCACATGCGTCCAGATTGATTTGAACCGTACAAAGATCTTTGTAATCTGATTGAGTATATTTCACAATACTTTGAACTATACGCTTTAGGCATTTTAAATCCTCCAGGGATCTTCATATAGACTTAATCAAATGAGTCATATAGGTTATGACTTTCATTTAAATGGCATGACATCTTCAGGTGTCTAGACTACAGGTTCGATCCTCACAATCTTTTACAATATTGTAAACTATATTATATCAGATATATTCTCGACGATCATTTAGTATCGGTTACTAAGCGACATAACATGTTGAGATCTCATCACTTTCTTTATTTTCAGGTACCTGAACTTCTTCTGGAGTTTCATAAAATGTTATGTCGTGGGCTCTTCTAGAGCTCATTTCCTCCTCATTATGATCATTTTGATCATTTGCTCCTATCATTTTTCAAGGATTGTTACCTTTAGAACCGATCGGTTTACTACGCTTCATGTGTGCAGTAAACTTTATCCTTCAAGGACTTTAGTTTTAATAGGAGAATTTGCAACTGAAATATGATATTTAATTTTGGATCAGCAAATACTTCTGACATTTGACTTAAATTATCTTCTAAGTGAGGATCATATTAATGATAATTCGATTCATATAGCATATTTTTCAGCTGTTTATTCCATCTCCCAAATGTTAGAAAAATAACACATATCCCCAATCTTTTTTAGGAAACCTATCTTTATGCATTGTGGTAGAGAAATTAATCATATACCACACATCAAAAGTTATTAGATAGTAAAAATATTTGGTTTCTGATCCTAAACCAATTGTAAGGGGAGGACTTATCATATTTTGTTGTCTGATGCATACAAGTGTTGTTGTAAGCAATTTAGAAAATCTTAGACTAACACATGAGGCTTTGTTCTCATAATCAATAGTTTAGCCATTAATATGAGGTATTCAATGCTAAACTAGCTTGGATATAAACCAGCATCATCAAGATGAACTATCTTGATTTCATAATTTAAAAATTATGCTCTTATTTGAGAAAAGCAATTTCAAATGCCAAACTGCAGGTTGACAATAAACACACATGTAACCATCTCATATATGCATGTATAAGTCGTTCGCTTGATAGGTGAATGAGCCCATATTTGCATTTTATATATTTCAGAATTCAGTGGTCTTAGTCCCAACTTTAACTGGTATAATCAATTTATTATGAGAACAAGCAACACAAGAGAATTCTTGAAGAATCTTCTAGTTCTTCAGTATATGCTTATCTGAATTCTCAAATACTCATTTAAAAATGACAAATGAAAACTTCAAGTTTATCATGGCATATGCTATCTCTTAGTAAGCTTCTGGTTTACTATGGCATAAACTTTTGCATTAGTAAACTTCTGATTTACTGTGGTTACTTTTGTATTAGCGAATTTCTGATTTACTGTAGCTACTTTTGCCTCTGTAAAACTTCTGATTTACTATGGCTGCTTTTTGCATTAGTAAACTTCTGGTTTACTGTGATACATGATGTAGTACAAATTATAGAATAAGGTGGGTCACATACATATTATTTTACCCCCTATGTTTGTGGAAATATGCAGATTTTCAATCTTCCAATCATTTGTAGTCTCAGTATGATAGCCATTCGTATTAGTAAACTTCTAATATATTACAACATGTGTTTTGACCACAATCATATAATAAGAGTGACAAATTTGCATATAAGCTCTTCAAGATCCTTCAATTTATTGTCCACAATTAAATATTATTCAGGCATTACTTGTGTCATGTGTCTTCTAGAAAAACAGTTAGCTCTTCAGGAGCTTTTGATAAATTTTATACTACCAAATATTTCTCAGACACTTCTAGTATCATGAGGAAAAAAAAATAACCAAATGAACAATAGAAAGACAATACTAAATTTATAAATGACAAAAGTTAAGAATTTCAGTATTTCTAACCACCAACTTTGTGGCAAATGTCTCCTTCAGGGAGAAACAACATTAACATCTGAATATTTTATACCCATTATTATTCTACCTCTTTAGGAGGTGAGTTGTGATATTTACACCGCTTTATAATATTTTCCTGCTTTAGGAGGAAATTTCAGTTGTTTACTACTTCAGGGGCAAATTGAAAGTACGAAAGATTAAGGATATGCTCTCTCAATAGTATTACCTCTTCTGGAGGTGAATTATAATATATTTACATCAATAGCGCGTTCATATTTACTGCTTCATTAATCTTATCACATTCACCTCAAGGAATGGATTAATATTTATCAAAAATTCTCATCCTTCAGAAAATCGAACATAATAATTTGAACGCGCATTCATCACATCAAATTGTGATGCTTCAACCTCTTTTAAAATATTTACTATTTCAGGAGCAAATCGAGGCGTGCATGTAATATAGAGAATATTTCTCTAGCTTTTCTTTAATTATAACCATAGAAAGCTTAAATTATCACTTCTGGTGGTCATAGGCATATACCACCTCTGGTGATTAACAAAATTAGTTACAATGAGATATACGAAACATTGCTACTTCTAGCGGTCGTACTCTGCTAGAGTTCAAGTAAATCATAAAATTAAGCCATAACAAGACTTAGGAAATATTACCACTACTGGTGGCTATATATTTCTTGCAGACCTTGCTGGAGTTTAAGTAGACCTAACAATGTTTCCACTTTGTAATATTTTATGGAGATGACAACATGATGAAAATAAGTATATAAAAAAATAGTTGTTATATGCTAATACGTATACACAGCACGTAACATAGCAAGTTGATTCAATATCCATTGTCTTCTTAGCCTTCAAATTTCTATTTCAAACCATAATATACCTGCAAGTCCTGCATCACTAGTTGCATAGAATTAGCACGTGATGGACATAGATAATAAGCATAAATTTTCAAGCTCATGAAAGAAATCAAATTAAAATTATAAATTAATAAGCCTTATCTTTGAGAAATGACATCCGAAGAATTTCTATCCCTTCATAGAGTTGGAAATTAACAAAACCAACGTACTATTCACCACTCCAAGGATATAATTTTTCTCAAAATGCTCTGAATGAACTCGGTTTGACCACGCACAAGGGCAGTCTTCACTATTGCCAAATGTTTTGCAATATATTGATAAAGAAGAACTTGTATAACAGCTCAGAACCGGAACGATATCGTCGACCTTAGCAGATCCTCAAACTCAAACAAGAATACCTTGTTATTGAATGGCTTTTGGACTGGTTTTAGGTGTTGAAACAATCATTTCTTTTAGCTGGTTTCTCGCAGCCACTGTTACTGCGTTTTTCCCCGGCTGTTTCAAAGCAAAAAGAAGCAGAATTATAGTGGCAAAAAGGTACGAAAGAAGAGGTTTTTGGGTAGGGGAGCTTAAGGAGCTATTTTAATGGCTGATTTCTCAGCTTGAAGCACAAAAGAGAAAACCGCTTTCTTTGTTTTCTCTGCCTCCCCTTTTTGTGCAGAGAACCTGTCCTCCCCGGTTCCCCTCTCTCTATTATGTTTTTATTTTTTTTGTGACTTTGAATTACTTTTTAAACTGAAATAGAAAACTTAAATTCAAAGTAAGTGCTCGATGTGCTAGAGTCTTGTGCTGATAATATGTTATAAAATAAAGATTGTAAAGTAAAGACAAGTATAGAGAAAAACTAATATATTATTCAATTTCAAACTGATGTACATAATGAACTGAAATTTCTTCTATTTATAGAAGAAAGGAAGCTACTGTGTAAGTTGCTACTGCAAGCTGCTGTGTAAGCTGCTTGTAAGTTGCTATTGTATCAGTTATAAATAATCTTCTATTGAGAGTAATATTTATCCATAACGGAGTATTGAAATGATAAGTTTTTCAGGAGACTTATTTACAATAAAATACTAAATAGATAAACATATTTACGGCGGAGTCCCATATGGATAAGCTTCTTCAGAAAGCTTGTTTACAAGGAAGTGTTAAATAAATATTCATAATATAATATAGTTATAACATAGACCACTTTTTTCCTCTTGGCTCTTTCATTTGTTTTTGTTTTTTATTTCATCCTTCTCTGAGGTTGGCTCGTTTGTTACATGACTGGAATGGATTAAATATGTTTATAGTGGATAACGTGAACTTTTTTGGTTTTGGGACTGCACTTCAGCACTTGGTGTACCTGACATTATTACTTAACTATAGTTAATTAATTTAGTAGTATGTTTTATTTCCTTTTAACCATATATGATTAACAAACATGATTTAGTGAAGTAGGGATATTAATTATTCAAGAAAAATACTGCAAACAGCTATATATATTTACTCCAAACCATATTAATTTACCATGGTTAAGTGGTAAACTGATGAGGTAAAATTTCATACTATTAACTAATCAGGGTTAAGTAGGATTGCAAAGATTTGAAACAGAAATTAACAACTAATAAAGAAAAAGAAAATAAGTTAGAGAGGAAAATGGACGATACTTTCTATCATACTGTTCCCAAGCCAACTACAGTTGTATGATACTCAAAAGTGAAGGAGTAAAAGGTAAATAAAAGAACAAAACAAGAAAATGAAGAGGGACCAATGAGCAATTCAGCTAAGAGTTACTCCACTAGAATATAACTAACTCAACAAATTCTGTACCCCTCCGTAGCAATAGCACTGCGCCTTCGATTTCGCTGACCTTATAATTACTGATCTTCTTCACATCAACATGGAAATATAACTTTTGCTTCTCCAAAACCCCAGCCAAAGAATAATGGAGAAATCATAAGAATTACTACTATTAAACAGACAAGCAGAAGTATAAAACAGATAGTCTGACCAAAAATAAGAATTAGAAACAATAATTGTTATACTACGAACTTCAGAAAAAAAGAGAGGAAAAGAGTGGAAGTGAACTAGGGTCTTTGGTTTAATTCTGTGAAGATGTACGAAGAAAGTGAATATGTAGGAGAAAATGTTGACGATAGAGCAGCAATGGCAGTTGATGAAGAAGAAGAAGAACAAGCTGATGACGATGAGGCGCGGGAAATAACTCAAGACGATGCATGGGCAGTTATTAGTGCATATTTTGAAGAAAAAGGTCTAGTGAGGCAACAATTGGACTCGTTCGACGAGTTTATACAGAATACAATGCAAGAAATTGTTGATGAAACTGCTGATATTGAGATCCGTCCTGAATCTCAGCATAATCCTGGTCGTCAACCTGATTTCGTTGAGGTTTAGTTTAGTTCCCAGAGTTGCTTGCTGTTTTTTCAATATTGTGTAGAAATTCCGTTTTGAATTTGTTGTTGGACTGTAATCGAATCAGGAGTCAGTCATAAACAACTGAAATTCAACGTCAATATTGGCACTTATCATTTAGGTTGCATTATTTTTGGGGATATATGCATCGATAACAACATGTACTTTAATCTCGAGCTAGTTGAGGTCGGTTATATGAATTTTTAGCTCCATTTAGGCACATTTGATTACATTACTGAATAGAGATTTTCGAAAGCTTACACCTATCATTGCACTGTCATACAATATCTACCAATTGTAAAATACTTTGTGTCGAGCACCGGATTTAATGTAAGTGTTCCAATAAGGATTAACCTTAATCTCAACTAGTTGATATTGCCTATACAGATATTTTGCTTTCCTTATTTGTAAAAGGCAGCCCGGTGCACTAAACTCCTGTTATGCGCGGGTCCGGGATTGTTTGCTTTCCTTATTTTTCAGGACGCTTAATTAATTTGAGCATGTGTGTAATCTTGTTTGGCACCAAGTGGATATAAAATTTGAAAGTCATATCCACCTTTTAGCTAAAAATCTTTTGAATGTTAGCTGAATGACTTATTACTATTTTATGTTAAAATGAATTGAATTGTTTTTGGTTCTTATTCTGCAGACAATCTATAAGATCAAGTTTACTCAGATATACTTGAGTAGACCTATGATGACAGAGTCTGATGGAGAGACTAATACTTTGTTTCCAAAGGCTGCAAGGTTAAGGAACTTAACATACTCCTCCCCTCTATATGTTGATGTGAAGAAGGAAGTAATAAAGAAAGGTCATGACTATGAAGAAGTCACTGAGAATCAGGAATTTACCAAAGTTTTCATTGGAAAGGTAACAAAATGTGGGTTCATCAACTTATAGTATAAGTATTTTGATTTCGGGTCCCTTAACTGCCTGCTGAGTATATTTTCAGGTTCCAATAATGCTTCGATCGAGCTACTGCAGCTTGTATAACCTATCAGAGAAAGACTTAACTGAGTTGGGAGAGTGTCCTTATGATCAAGGTGGATATTTCATAGTCAATGGGAGTGAAAAAGTTCTGATTGCACAGGAGAAAATGAGCAGTAATCACGTTTATGTATTCAAGAAAAGACAGCCAAACAAGTATGCATATGTAGCAGAAGTTCGGTCTATAGCTGAGGGCCAAAACAAGGCGCCTAGCAGCATGTTTGTTAGGATGCTTTCTAGGTCCAGTGCTAAGGTTGTAACAGAATTAAGTCTTTTAAAGAATAGTTATGTGCTTGTTTCAATAGTTCAATTTGCTTTAGGTCTTAAGGAAGTTTTCTCTGCTTTGTGACAGGGGGCCTCTGGGCAATATATTCGTGCCACTCTTCCATACATACGGACTGAAATTCCAATTATAGTTGTCTTCAGGGCATTAGGATTTGTCGCAGACAAGGATATATTGGCGCATATCTGTTATGATTTTGCTGACACGCAAATGATGGAATTACTCCGCCCTTCCTTGGAAGAGGCTTTTGTGATACAAAACCAGCAGGTATTGTTTTAGTTTGTTGGACTTCTGATGGCATCTTCTGTTAAGATATGAGCTATTCTAACATAAATATTTCCTCTAATATACTTTGGTAGGTTGCACTTGACTATATTGGCAAAAGAGGATCTACTGTTGGTTTCACAAGAGAAAGGAGAATTAAGTTGGGAAACTTCTCGATCTTCTGTTTTGGTATTTTGGTGTTTCTCTATTGCTTAGTAGTACTTGTCATCTGTGTTACAGGTATGCCAAAGAGATCCTCCAAAGGGAAATGCTTCCACATGTTGGTACTAGAGAGTATTGTGAAACTAAGAAGGCCTACTATTTTGGGTGAGCCTATGAACCTGAATTCTGAGTTTATGAATATGGTTAAATAATCACTAACAGAGAGTTACATTCCTTTTTCACCAGCTACATCATCCATCGGCTTTTACTCTGTGTACTAGGACGGAGACCTGAAGATGATAGGGATCATTATGGAAATAAAAGACTGGATCTTGCTGGTCCTTTACTCGGTGGCTTATTCAGAATGGTCTGCAATCATTTGAAAGTTTTTGGTCGGACATGCTGACAAAAATTCCTACTTATAATTAATATTGATATTTATGCAGCTATTTCGAAAGCTAACAAGGGATGTGAGATCCTATGTTCAAAAGGTTTCTATCTTGGTTCTCTTCTGGTGTTATATCTATTTGCACATATGAAGCTTCTGCATAAGTAATCAATCTAAATGTGTGGCGAAGCCAGTGTGTTGACAGTGGAAAGGATGTCAATTTGCAATTTGCAATTAAAGCCAAAACAATTACAAGTGGGCTTAAATATTCTCTTGCTACTGGGAACTGGGGACAAGCAAATGCAGCTGGTACAAGGGCAGGAGTTTCACAGGTGAGTTCTTCTCTGATCATGTTCACATCATTTGTATAGACTTTTTTCTTTTCCATCTTTTTCTGTTGGTTCACTTTTGTATGGGTATGCTTAGACAGGTTTTAAATCGTTTGACATTTGCATCTACTCTTTCTCACTTGCGTAGATTGAACTCACCAATAGGGCGCGAGGGTAATTTTCTCTTGCTCTTAGCATTGACTTCATTCGTTTCGGTGGTTTCTTTTTCATCAATGTCTTATACTTGGTAACCAGGTAAACTGGCAAAACCTAGGCAACTCCACAATTCTCACTGGGGAATGATGTGTCCTGCAGAAACGCCTGAAGGACAAGTAACATGTTACATGATCTCATTTATTGATTGAGTCGAATGATTATGAGAATATGATGCAAAATTATGTCCGCTGGTGATATGTCAGGCATGTGGGCTGGTAAAGAACCTCGCGCTAATGGTGTACATAACAGTAGGATCAGCAGCAAATCCAATTTTGGAGTTTTTAGAGGAGTGGAGTACAGAAAATTTTGAGGTATGCAATTACTGAAAGATGCTCATGGATCTCAAAGTTCTAAATTTGTCACAAGTTTATGACATTCTTTAACTTTAGGAAATATCTCCCGCGGTTATTCCCCAATCTACCAAGATTTTTGTTAATGGTTGTTGGGTTGGCATTCACCGTAATCCAGATCTGTTGGTTAGGACACTGAGACAGCTGAGGAGACAGGTTTTGCCACATTAACTTTTTCTCTTTCTGATATAGTATGTTGACATCATAATATCGAGGTATTGTTCCTGCAAGCTTTAGATATTGAGTTATGAGAATTTTAACATTCTCTTTTAGGTTGATGTTAATACTGAAGTTGGAGTTGTCCGCAATATAAATTTGAAGGAACTGCGGCTATATACAGATTATGGACGCTGTAGTAGGCCGTTATTCATTGTGGAGAAAAAGAAGTTGATAATAAAGAAGAAGGATATTATCGCATTGCAGATGAGGGTATGTACTGTTTAGCAAGATTGAATCATTCTATAATCCCACAGTCCCATTGACCTATCTTGTGCTGATCTCAGGAGTCATCTGAAGATTCTGGCTGGCATGATCTTGTGGCAAAAGGATTTATTGAGTATGTTGATACTGAGGAAGAAGAGACTACAATGATTGCAATGACCATAAATGTAAGAAGTCATGAGCTATACATGTTGCTTTACAATGTATTACTTCCTAATGATGACCAAAAAATGTTACTGCTGTCCTGCTTCTTTTGAAGCTTAATCATCCATTATTGAGTTTCAAGTGCTTTTAAGTCAATCAGAAGTAAATTTAGTGGTCTTATACTCAGAATTTCTCTGAACTGATTTTCCTGGTTAACCTTTTAGGATCTTACAAATTCAAGGCTGAACCCAGAAGAGGCTTATTCTGAAACCTACACACACTGTGAAATCCATCCATCTTTGATATTGGGAGTATGCGCTTCAATCATACCATTTCCTGACCATAACCAGGTGAATTCTTATGTTTTATGGTATCTGTTTGATACATGTTTCAAGTCTGTTTCCCCATAATATCTGAATTACTTATCAAATAGTATCTTTTCCTTTCATAAACCCCTTCCTTATCTTCTGCTATATTGTCTATAATTTTGACATGATGCAGTCCCCTCGTAACACATACCAATCAGCTATGGGAAAGCAAGCTATGGGGATTTATGTCACCAATTACCAATTTCGGATGGTGAGATACTTTCTTTCTAATGCTGCAAGCTTTTCTCTATTCTTCAGTTCATCACTTTCAAGTGTTTTTTAGTTTTTCTCATTCTTGATAATTGCTCGCTTATGCTACAAACAGGACACATTGGCCTATGTGCTGTATTATCCACAGAAGCCTCTTGTTACTACGCGTGCTATGGAGCATTTGCATTTCAGGCAGCTTCCTGCAGGCATTGTAATTAAGCACCTGCTTATTGCTTGCCTTCATTCTTAAATTTCTTGCTTTGTAGTGATTGTAATCTTTTCCTGTTGGATGTACGAAAGAACGCCATTGTTGCCATTGCCTGCTATTCTGGCTATAACCAAGAAGATTCTGTCATCATGAATCAATCTTCAATTGATCGTGGCTTCTTTCGCTCTCTTTTTTTCCGTTCGTATAGGTATGTAAGTCTCTTTTTTACTTCATATTATCTGATGTTTCTTTCTCTGATCATGCTCCTGTCTCCATTTTCCCTCAATAGAGATGAAGAGAAAAAGATGGGAACGCTTGTTAAAGAGGATTTTGGCCGTCCTGATAGAGAAAATACCATGGTAGGTTTTTCTACTGGGCAAATAAAGAAAGAAAGGAAATAGTAAAAATAATAATTGTGCTCTTTATAAGAGTAAATCTACTTTCAACTTGTATAATGTTGGATTATGGTTGTAAATTCTTGCAGGGAATGCGACATGGTTCTTATGACAAATTAGATGATGATGGATTTGCGCCTCCTGTTAGTATTACTAGCAAACACCAATTTATCATTCGGCTTCATTGAGATGTGCTTGAAATTTTAAGCTCTGATAATTTTTTGCTGATGCTAGGGAACAAGGGTTTCTGGTGATGATGTCGTAATTGGAAAGACCACACCCATTTCTCAAGATGATGCTCAGGGACAACCAGCAAGATACACACGAAAAGACCATAGTACAAGTTTACGGCATAGTGAAACTGGAATTGTGGATCAGGTCCCTATACTATTAATTGTGCTTCAGTTTTCCAAGTCCTTTCCCTTTTAAGGGGAAAATCAGCAGAATGAGAATTTCGTTTAAAAAGAATGTGATGGTTTTCTCCACATTTCTTGTTTGCCTTTATCAGTTTTAATCATTTGTTAACTATCTTGTTAATCAGTTGTTTCCTTGCTTTACATAGGTTCTTTTGACAACAAATGCAGATGGACTGAGATTTGTCAAAATAAGAATGAGATCTGTCAGAATTCCACAAATTGGAGATAAATTCAGCAGCAGGCATGGACAAAAAGGAACGATAGGGATGACTTATACACAAGAAGACATGCCATGGACCATTGAAGGCATCACCCCAGATATCATTGTGAATCCACATGCCATTCCTTCTCGTATGACAATTGGTCAGCTAGTTGAGTGTATTATGGGGAAGGTTGCTGCTCACATGGGAAAGGAAGGAGATGCTACCCCTTTCACTGATGTTACTGTAAGTTCAGGAAGTCTCTTTTGGAAATTAAAGACTTTGTATGATTGTAAATGCAATTGAAACAATACACATCTTCAGTACTATATAGAGAGATGAAAGAATGTGCCAGGAGGTTCATGAACTACTGGTTTATCTAATAAAAATAAGGGATTAGGACTTATTATTGAATACGATTGATGATGCCTTCACAGAGACGGATTACAAAAAAACTTCTTGACTTTTTGAGCAGATTGAAAATGAACTAACAATTTAATACTTTCAGGTGGATAATATCAGCAAAGCTCTGCACAGGTGTGGTTATCAGATGCGTGGTTTTGAGAGAATGTATAATGGTCATACAGGCCGTGTATTGACTGCAATGATATTCTTGGGGCCAACTTATTACCAGAGGCTGAAGCACATGGTGGATGATAAAATCCATTCTCGTGGTCGTGGTCCTGTGCAGATTCTTACTAGACAGCCTGCTGAAGGGAGATCTCGGGATGGAGGCCTACGATTTGGGGAGATGGAGCGTGACTGTATGATCGCTCATGGGGCTGCACATTTCCTCAAAGAGAGGCTGTTTGATCAAAGCGATGCTTACAGAGTTCATGTCTGCCAGCAATGTGGTTTAATTGCAATTGCTAATCTAAAAAAGATGTCATTTGAGTGCAGGTCTTGCAGGAACAAAACTGATAATGTTCAGGTACTCCTCGTCTTTCTACCTTTGTTCATCTCTCCCAGTCACAGCACTCATATAGTATACAATTTGTTAAGGACCTTAATACTTTTTGCTGATCTTCCTGGACTTGCCTGAAATGTCTAGGTATATATTCCTTATGCCTGCAAGCTTCTGCTTCAAGAGCTCATGTCAATGGCAATAGCACCAAGAATGCTTACAAAGGAACCGAAACCATCCGGTGGAAAGAAAGCATCCTGACACCAACTCCCCCTTCAAACTCTAGTGCTGCACGCTTGGTCTGTCGACTGCACTTCCTATACTGTTTCCAATAGCTTGTGCTTCTATATCAAAGCGGAATGAGCTTTAGCAAAATGCTATTACAGAATGAGCTCACCACTAGTACAAGTATGTTGCAGGAGGAGATTCTGAGGAGCCATCAGTAGTTTTGGTCGTCAACATTATTTGTTATTTAATAAATATTAAAGTAGAATATTAAGCTAAATGTCACTGTTGCTATTAAGAACGCAAATAGTGTGCGGACTATTTTAACGTTATTCTTATTGGCATTCCAATAGTGTTCTTACATTATTATTTTTGATCTACAAACACAAAGACTTTTGAATAGGTTGTCATATCCTAGTAATATATTAATTTATCATTGAACGGATTGGATTGGTGTAGGGAATCTTTACAACAGCATTTAAGCAAGAGACTGAGAAATTAAGATGGATCCAACATTATGATAGCCAGATAACAAGGAAATGCAATGCATTACTGAAAGTAGAAACTGTAGGATAAGAACAAGATAAAACAGCAAAATAAGCTATTAAGCAAATTTGTCAATCAAAGACCGCGTCACTCAACATATACAGTGTCTTCTGCAGATCTTCTTTAAGGGTATGCATTGAACTCTCAAACGCCCCCACCCTTGCCATCAGATTAACCAAAGCCTCCTTTATAGCAGTGAATTTAGGGTTACAACACTGCAAAATAAACCAAAAATTAAATCAACAAAATTACTCACCTCAGTGAACAACTGAAGAAGCCAGCATAAGGCCTTAAAAATATCAAAAAAAAAACTACTGAAATGGGAAAAGCAAAAAAGTTCACTTAAATGTACCACATGAGAAGCAAAGTGCGCCTCAATCTCAGTAGCAGGAGAGACTGAGATTGTGGACACAGCCTGTACTTCATTGGAGTCAACCACTAACTCAGCAGAAGAGCAGACAGTATTTTCATCTGATACTGGCTGGGCTACAACTGGTAACCCCACCCCTCCAAGAATGAATCCTCGGTTTTTATCATAGTCCAGTATTGTAGTGTCTGTTTCAGACGATAGACCATGATACTTCTCCCACATTTCTTCAGGTGTCATGGCATCAGACAATGAATAATCAACCTTCTCAACTATTTCTTCAGGTGCCCCTGTGAATAGCTCTTTTTCCTCACTATGATTGGACACACACACACCAGGGACTAATAGAGAAGTTTTTTCTGTTTCTCTAGTATCATCAGACACCACTCCCAAAGATTGATTGTCTTTCGAATTTTCACCAGACTCTCTGCTTTCAGTAATGCAACCAGCATTTTGAGACACAACAGCTACATCGTTTGGCACTACATTGTCCTCACTGGATATGATATTCAACAAGGGAACTTCATTTTCTTCTATAGCATTATCATCTACAGTTGCAACCTTAGTTTCATCAGCAACTTCTCCAATGGAGTGATTGGATTGTTCCAATTCCTTGTCAACAGGAATTGCTTCATGCAAAACAGCACCTTCAGCCAACTCTTCATTTGGTATACTCAAATTGACAATAGAAACTGTAGTAAAATCTGCATGAGCAAAACAACAATTAGCAAAAAGAACACAAACAACAACTTAGGGATTTAAGTTACACTAGTGATAATATTTTAGTTACCATTTTTACAAGACTAACAATTAATATTTAACAAAAAATTTACGTTTAATTACCATCTGTTTGTTTTGTCGGTGCCTCTGCCTGTCGCTTCCTCCGGGCAGCTCTCCTCTTCTTTGCACCTGATGGCATTTTTGCTTCTATCCTTTCTCAAACAAATTGAGTAGTAGTGAACTAAAACAGAATAAAAAGGGTGTGTATATATAGGTATATGTCTATTAAGACTATTAAAATTCTGTGCTTAATTTAATTAAAGAATCTCTAAATTCTAATAAGTCTCTTAAAATTCTGTGACTGGTTTAATTAAAGAAGCTCTAGTTCATGAACTGTTGATTGCACTTCCCATAAAATTAGATTCTGATTTTACTCATTTTCAAAATTGTTAGGAACGTAGAAAAAATAGGTAATACCGATAGCAGTTGTATAAGTAATATATGGTGAAAATAGCACGGCCTAACAAGTTTTCGGACTAGTAACTGAAAAATAGTCGGCGCTTGCAAAGTCATTAAAAAATAGTCACTATTTTGCTCCAATACGGAAAGTTCCAGCATAATATACTGGAGATTGATACACCTGTGTATGAACTTCCAGCATATTAAGCTGGAATATTTTTCGGATTTTGCACAGTGTTTTCGTTCAGATTTATCTTTACATGTCGCTAAATTTCGATTATTTTTGAAACTGTGGCTATTTTTCGATTACCACTTGTAAGTCTGACTATTTTTGTAATTCTCCCAAATATATGACTTAGAGCCCGTTTGGCCAAGCTGCCAAAACCTACTTATTTTGAATAGTACTTTTGTTCTAAAGTGCTTTTTGAAAAAGTATTTTTGTAAAATAGTAGTTTGTGTTTGGTCATTTCCATACTCAATCGTACCAATATACCTGTTCCAAAGCC
>MCJB01049771.1:6794-45089 GCA_002018475.1 Nicotiana obtusifolia
CCCCCCCCCCCCCCCCCCCCCGCGAATAAAAATAAGCATTGTCCCCAATGCTTGACAAAATAAGAGTAAAGGAAGGGTAAGAGTGAAGAAGAACTCCCTATGGCTCCTTGGACTTCTCTGTGCCCACAGCAACGTCACCGCCCTCAGTCTCATCCAACTGGGTCTCATCATCCTCAACTCTGGGAGTGACTGGATTGGTGAACATATGATGCACTGCCTCGGCAGCAAAGTCTGGCTCCTTAGACTGGCCAGCTGGTGTCACCGGTGCTGTTGGTGCTGTAGGATATGGGCTTGGATGGTGTGGGTCAATCAACATGTCGAATGGAATATCTCCGGCTGCAGCAAGCTTGGTAACTTGTCTTCGGAGCTTGTCCACCGACTTCTTGGAGGCCTGGGACTTTTTCATCTTCTTTACTTCGTTGCCCAGCTTTTCGATCACTGACCCGTGCTGTACCAAAGTAGCCATGATTGTGTTCCGATTCTCCAGGAGCTTTTTCAATGTCTCTTCCATTGATGGGGGCATCTGAGGTGCCGGAATAAAAGACTTTGTTGCAACAGTACTGGATAAATCAGACAGCTTTGCAGTGGCTGTCTGCATCCAGTTGTTGAGGCTTGCCAATGTCTAGGTGACTCGTAAGGCAGAAAGTGGAGCAGTAGGCATGGGCACCGGCTTCAAAGCCGAGGTGGAACCTGTGACAGGGACTGCTGTAGGAACTGAGGATGGTGGTGGAGGCATAGCTGCGACACTAGGTGAAGTCTCGGCCGAAGTTGATGGAATATCAACTGCCTCTGTAACTACCACCGACGGCTCATCAGACTGGCCTGGGGTGGTAGACAACTGACCCTTTTTCTTAGGGTTGTGTGCATCCATCAATGAGTACCAAGAGAACGGCTTTTTCGCCCGCACCTTTGTATCAAAGTACCTCGGCTCTACCCTTGCATCCGTGAGATACTCTATAATGGTGTTGGGATACGGGTAGGATGTGTCAGCTTGCCGGGCGACCAAAGAGATGTTGGCCAACATCACGAAACCCACATTGATAGGGTATCCGGCCATGATGGAAGCAGCTAGAACAGCTCGAGGGATCGGAAGATATGTCTCGTTCTGGCACGGTTCTAGTGTGCTGCATACAAAGGTTTGCCACCCCTTTGCTTCAAAGTTCAGCGTACTCCTGTGAATAGAAAACCCTGCTGTGATCCATGGTGGTGGTGGCCCAAGAGCTGCTAGAATCTCTGCTAGCCAAGGACGAGCTGCATCCCCAAGTGCATATTTCTCTAAGTACTCCGTGGACTCGACATCATCAAAACCCAAGTAAGTTTTCAATGTGTGCTGATCAAATTGCACCTTGAGGTTCCTTACTTTAATCACCTTTGTACTTTTCTTGATATGCACCACATTGGCGTAGAATTCCCGAACAAGGTACTCCTTCGCATCCACCACGCTCTGGGTAAACCACATCCACCCTTTGCGTTCTCGAAACTGCCTCAAAACTACAGGGTTATACTCTTTTAGATCTTTCAACTGAAATTGTCGCTCAAGAGCGAGCGACTTCACTGGCCACCATTCACGGAAGCTGGAGAAAGCATCCAAACTGACAAACTGGTCCTCCCACACCTCTTTCTTCTTTGACCGCTCAAGGCCGGTAATAGTAGTACCTCCCCCTCTACCATCATCGGAAATGTCCTGCACTGATGTCTCTGGTGCCTCAGGTCCAAGTGTGGTAGATAGCTCAGAAGCCTGACTAGCACTTTCCGAGCCCTCGGAAGTGCTATAAGATGTGGACGACTCGTCCTGAGCTGATACCTCTCTGGCGGCCTTGACTGGACAGCCGACTGCTCAGTACAGAGGCTGAGTTGCCCTTTGATGCTTCCCTAGATGGGACATAAGAACCAGTCTCGAAAAGGTCTGCACCTCTCCCTCTGTCGGCTGCTATTTTCTTTCTGATTTCAAGTTGTTGGGCACTAGGTAAGGGTCTCTTTCCTCGTCCCTGAGAAGGGTCACCCCTTCCTTTCGAAGTGTCGCCTCTACCTCTAGATCGATCCATTTTCTGTACCAAGTAAGGCGATTGTTAGTTGCAATTCAAGTTCAAAAAAAGAATAAATGTAAGGACACACTAGAAGATACAGTAAGAGACACAGTTGAAACAGGCTTGCAGGGTAGGGATTTACGGTCCGCATATTTTTTCTTGTAGCAGCAGAATGGGCCTTGCAGACTGCACAAATCTCTTTTGCGGCCGCAGAATTAGATTGCGGTCCGCATATTTTTCATTGCAGCCGCAACCCAGATATCAAATATATGCCAACTCTCTGATAACAGGGAATTGGCTATTTTGCGGCCGCAACCTGTTTTCTGCGGTTCACACAAATTGCCTTGCGGCCGCACTTGTGAGTCACCAATTTATCAACTTTCTGAAGACAGTAAAATAGCAATTGTCCGACTGCAATGGAAATTTTTCGGTCCGCATATTTTTCCTTGCGGCCGCTGACTCATGCTAAACTAAGATTGCCCTAGACTCATCTTCTGCGGACCGCACAATTTCTTGTGTGGCCGCAGATTTCAAACAATGACGAACAAGCAGTACGTTTGTCTAGGGCTTGCAATTTTTGCACAATCTTGACATGGAAACAACATATAAGCATGAAAATCTATTGACCCATCCCCCCTAGAGTATTTTTCAATCTACCCACTACAGATTTACTCCACATGGTTGTTCAATTAGATTCAACAGGCAAATGGTCTAAATTTTTACTAAAAATCTAAAAGTCAAAAGAAATTAACAAGATTATGAAGTATACCGTATATGAGTGAGTGCAAGAGATGAGTGATCAATAGTTTCTAGGCGTGTGGGCAGATAATTTAAGAAGAAGTTTCAAATTGGTGCAAGTTGTGAGCTCAGAGAGGGAAAAGAGGAACAATGCCCTAGCTTCTCTATTTATGCTTAACGATTTTTGCCAGGGGAAAAAAAGTGAGTGTGGCCACAGAATTCCATTTGTGGACCGCACTCTGTTACGTGGGCACTCAGTTGCCATCCGTTTTGCGGTCCGCAAAATTGTGTTTGCGGCTGCAGATTTTGTTGCGGACCGCAAAATTTGTGTTGTGGCCGCAGATCGGCCATTTTTCTGACAGGACAACTTCAGAGAGCTATCACTTTCCACCTTCAATTTGTGGGGTCCTCAATTTAATTATACGGCCCTAGAGCATCTTTTTGCTTCAGCAACTAAAATTTTGCGGTCCGCATAATGCAATTACAGACCGTAATTCTTTCCACACTTAATCAGATTTTTGGGTACAATTCCTGTAAAGCACACTCATCCCTGCAGCATACTTCAGATCAAGTTAGCATAAAAATAACTCCTAAATACAAGAGAAACAAAGAAAAGTAAAACACATGGGTTGTCTCTTAAGAAGCGCCTGATTTAACGTCGCGACACGACACAGATTACCATCATTTGAAATGAATCACCGCCACGACGTGGCCATAACCAACTTTTCCCAAATAGTGCTTCACCCGGTGATCATTGACTCGGAATACCTCATTGTTTTTGTTCTTCAAGTCAAATGCACCAAAAGGCGTCACACCCACAATTTCAAAGGGACCACTCTATTTAGACTTGAGCTTTCTGGGAAACATACTCAATCGTGAGTTGAGCAACAAGACAAGATCACCCACCTTGGACTCTTTGTTCCAAATGTATTTTTCATGAAGATATTTCATCTTTTCTTTGTACAAGGACGAACTTGTATAAGCACGCTACCGGAACTCATCCAATTCATTCAAATGTGGAACCTCAAGTTAGCGACTACATCCCAATCAAGATTCAACCTCTTTAGAGCCCACATGGCTTTGTGTTCAAATTCCACCGAAAGATGACAAGCTTTGCCAAACACCAACCGGTATGGAGACATTCCGATAGGAGTTTTAAAAGCAGTCCAATAAGCCCACAGTGCATCATCAAGCTTCTTGGACCAATCCGTCTGGTAAGCATTCACTATTTTGGACAAGATACTCTGTATCTCCCGGTTGGAGATTTCCACTTGACTGCTAGCTTGTGGATGATAGGGAGTCGTAACTTTATGTGTAACACCATACTTGCTAAGTAAAGTGTCAAAAGCCTTGTTGCAAAAATGTGACCCCCATCGCTTATGATAGCCCGCGGAGTATCAAACCTTGTGAAAATATTCTTCTTCAAGAACGCTACCACACTTTTCGCTTCATTGTTGGGTAGAGCAATTGCCTCAACCCATTTAGACACATAATCAACCGCGGCCAAGATGTAGGTGTTTCCAAAAGAACTCACAAAAGGACCCATGAAGTCAATACCCCACACATCAAAGATATCAATCTCCAAAATGATAGTGCGAGGCATTTCATTTTTCTTCGAGATTTCACCAGCCCTTTGACATTCATCACATCTTTTCACTACATCACTTGCATTCTTGTAAAGAGTGGGCCAATAGAAACCGCAACTTAGCACTTTGACCACTGTTGTTGCACCACTATGGTGACCACCATATGGCGAAGAATGACAAGCCCCAAGGATTTCACCTTGTTCTCCCTCCGATACACATCTTCTAATCACCCCATCCGTGCAAATATGAAAAAGGTACGGTTTATCCCAATAATAATCTTGACAATCCCGTTTGAGCTTCTTCCTTTGGTTTGAAGAGAACTCATCCGGGATAATTCCACATACAAGGAAGTTTGCTAGATCCGCGAACCATAGAACCTCCTTCATTGAAATACCCAAGAGTTGCTCATCGAGGAAGGAGTCATTGATTTCAAGGCCATCATGCGGCCTCCTCTCCTCCTCCAAACGAGACAAGTAGTCCACCGGTTGATTTTCACTCCTCTTCGATCTTGGATTTCAATATCAAACTCCTGCAACAAAGTCATTCATCTCATAAACCGAGCTTTGTAAACTTTCTTTCTCATAAGATAACGAAGTACCGCATGTTTCGTGTGGACAATAACTTTCGCACCCATCAAGTACGGGCGGAACTTCTCAATTGCAAACACAATGGCAATGAGTTCTTTCTTCATAACGGTGTAGTTGACTTGGGGACTATTCATGGTCTTACTAGCATAGTAGACCAAATGAAAAATCTTGTTGATGTGTTGCCCCAAAACAGCTCCAACCGCTACGTCACTAGCATCGCACATGAGCTCAAAAGAGATACTCCAATTAGGAGCGGTGATAATGGAAGTGGTTCTCAACTTGAACTTTAACAATTCAAAGGCTCTCATGCATTCATCATCGAAGTGAAACTTATGATCTTTCTCTAGAAGCTTGCACAACGGGTTCACCACTTTAGAGAAATCCTTGATGAAACGCCGGTAAAACCCCGCGTGGCCTAGGAAACTCCGCACGCCTTTCGCTGAAGTTGGAGGTGAAAGTTTAGAAATCACCTCAATCTTTACCTTGTCGACTTCATTGCCATTCTTTCAGATCTTGTAGCCAAGGACAATGCCTTCCTCGACCATGAAATGATACTTCTCCCAATTTAGCACCAAATTCTTTTTTTTTACACATCTTGCCAATGCTTTATCCAAATTTGTCAAGCAATCATCAAAACCACCGAGAAGTCATCCATGAAAACTTCAAGGTCGTCCTCTACCAGTCCGTGAAGATAACCATCATACACCTTTGAAAAGTCGCCGGTGCATTACATAAATCAAATGGCATTCACTTGAATACGGAAGTACCATAGGAACATGTAAAGGTTGTTTTCTCTTGATATTCTGGAGCAATAAGGATTTGGTTGTAGCCCGAATATCAATCTAGAAAGCAATAGAAAGCACGGCCGGCCAACCTATCAAGAATTCGGTCAAGGAAGGGATGTGGAAAATGATCCTTCCTCATGACTTTGTTGAGCTTGCGATAGTCCATACACACTCTCCACTCGGTCACCATTCCTGTAGGAATCAACTCATTCTTGTCACTGGTGACCAGCTTCATGCCCTTTCTTTGGGACACATTGCACCGGAGAAGTCTACGAACTATCCAAAATGGGGTAGACAACCCCGGCATCCAACCACTTGATAATCTCCTTTTTGACAACTTCTTGCATAGCCTCATTGAGTCTCCTTTGATGTTCAATAGATGGTTTGGCGTCTTCCTCCAAGTTGATCTTGTGCATGCAAAATGCGGGGCTTATTCTGCGAATATTCGCCAATGTCCATTCTATAGCCTTCTTCCTCTTATTTAGCATTACTAATGTAGAGTCCACCTGGACATTAGTCAAACAAGAGGAAAGAATAACCGGTAAAGTAGAACAAGTGCCAAGAAATTCATACCAAAAACATGGAGGCAATGGCTTTAACTCCAAGGTCGAAGGCTTTTCAATTGAAGGCTTGTAGAAGGAGTTTTCCTATTTTCAAGATCCAAGGAGAGTTTCTAGGGTGCATAGTTGTACGACCCCATTCCTTGCAAAGAGTTTACACATTCCATGAAGCCATCCATCTCGTCATCAGCGAAGTTGAGCAAGACGGCCTCCAACATATCACCCACATTGAACGTTACACTTGTATCATCAATAATAACGTCGGTTTCCAAGTCCACAAAAGAACACACTTCATTGCTATTTGGTTTCCGTATAAATTTGCACACGTGGAATACCACCTTTTCATCACCTACCCGGAAGGTGAGTTCTCCGGTTTCCATATCAACAAGAGCCTTCCCCGTTGCAAGGAAATGTCTTCCAAGAATAATCGGCACCTCATAGTCCACTTCATAATCAAGAATGACAAAATCCGCCGGAAGAATGAATTTATCAACACGAACCAATACATCTTCAACGACTCCCAATGGTCTCTTCATGGTACGATCGGCCATTTGTAATCTCATAGATGTGGGTCTTAGTTGCCCAATTTCCAAGGTCTTGAAAATAGAATAGGGCATCAGATTGATACTTGCCTCGAGATCTCAAAAAGCTTTAGTAAACTCGACACTTTCAATGGTACAACAAATTGTGAAAGCACCGGGATCTTCCAATTTAGGAGTCACTGAATGCACAATTGCACTCACTTGATGATTGACTTCGATAGTTTCAAAATTCATCGATCGCTTCTTTGTCACCAAATCCTTCATAAACTTTGCATAATCGGGCATTTGTTCCAAAGTTTCAACTAATGTCACATTGATCTAGAGACTCTTCATCATGTCAATGAACTTCTTGAATTGATTCTCGCCATTTTGCGTGGCAAGCCTTTGAGGATATGGAAGAGGAGGCTTAGGCAATGGTGCCTTAGCCTTTTGCACTTCCGGTTCCGGTATGTCAATAACGTGATCCCTAGACGAGTTCACTTCCTCTTGAGTCTCTTCCACATTGTCATCAATATCAATCCGAACTTCATCATTTGATTACATCACATTGCTCGGGACCTGTTCTTCTTGTACCACTTGCTCATCATTCACAAGTTGCCTTTGACTTGAGGTGGGTGCATTCCCACCTCTTCCACTTCTTGTAGTAACGACCATGACATGTCCCGTGTTGTTCGCACTCTTTGGGTTCACCACCGTGTCACTTGGTAGTGCCCCCTTAGGACGGGAATTTAGAGCTTGAGAGAATTTCCCCATTTGAACTTCTAAGTTGCAAATCGATGTGTTATGTGAGGCAGGTTGGGCATCGGAATCGGCATTCTTGTCCATCATTTGCTTGAACATGTTCTCAATATGCCCCATTTCATTGTTGGAAGAACTAGGACCATGGGAAGTATAAGGAGGTGGGTTGCTCGGTTGTTGATATATTGGGGACCTTTAAAAATCCGACCCCCGGTTGCCTTGATTATTGTTCCATACACCTTGATTGTTACCTCCCCAATTACCTTAATTATTGCTATTCTAATTTTCTTGATTGTTGTTGTTATGCCAATTCCCTTGATTGTTTCCACCACTCCAATTACCTTGGTTGTTAGAATTCCAATTGCCTTGATAGTTTTGAGGTCGCCATTGTTGTTGATTTGGGCCTTGGAAAATGTTTTGTTGCCCTTCAAAGTTGTTCACATATTGCACCTCCTCTTCTTGGTCATTGTAAGAATCATCTTGACCAAACCCACTATCTTCTTGTACAAAATTGTCCACTAGTTATTGCACTTCTGGACCCTTGGTTTTCCATTTGTTCACCATCATGTTTACTCCCTCCATGGCATTGACTTGCCTAAGATTTTGCACTTGTTGAAGTTGATCCTTTGCTAATTGATTCATGGTGGTAGCCAATTCGGCTATGGCTTTCCCATGGTTATGCAACTCTTTGTGGAGGTGAATCATGTTGGGATCACCTTGTGAAACATTAGCCTGAGACTGCCCATGCCGATGATGTGTCCGCCATTTCATCTAAGATCTCACCCGCCTATGCATAAGGCGTAGTCATGAAGTTCCCACCGGCAAGTTGATTCACTACACATTGGTTGGTTGTATTGATCCCACGATAGAAAGTTTGTTGAATCATGCTCTCCGTCATATCATTGTTGGGACATTCTTTAACCATTGTTCTATATCGCTCCCATATCTCGTGTAGGGTGGTTCATTGGGCTCTTGCTTGAATGCTAGAATTTTATCCCTAAGTGTAGCCATGTGCCCCGGAGAGAAGTACTTAGAAATAAACTTTTCTGCTAATTCATCCCAAGTGTGAATGGAATGGTTCAGAAAAATGTTCCAACCAATCTAAAGCTTTTTCCCCTAAAGAGAAGGGAAAAATCCTTAGCCTCAAAGCATCCTCGAAAATATTTGCTAGTTTACTCCCCCAACACGTGTCCACAAACCCCTTTAAATGTTTGTATGCATTTTGACCTAGAGCACCGGTGAAGAAGCCTCGTTGCTCTAGCAAAGTGAGCATCACATTGGTTATTTAAAAATTACTCGCCGTAATATGGGGAGGGACTATTGCACTTGCATATCCTTCATTGGGCAACACCCGATGTGGAACCGTTTGAGGTGGAGGTGGGAGTGGAACGGACACATTGTCATGAGGCACTCAGCCTCTTCTATTGGCTTGAGGTTCAAGAGGAACCTCATCCACTTGCTCATCCTCAATGTCCACATCCCTCGAAGCAATATTTCTGAGCTCACTATTTGCAATGGTTGCACTTACAATTTCTCAAACACGTTAGTAACACGGAAGGAAAAGAAGATATTCCCAAAACACACCCAAATATATAGCTAACACCATTTTTAACTCCCTGACAACGGCGCCAAAAATTGATCGCGTCCAAATGCACACCTCTAAACAAGGTATGAAACGGTCGATTGCAATTATAGTAACCCAACAAAGAGTCGTGGTCGAATCCACAAGGAGCTAGATGGGAGTTAGGGGTATATATTATAATGCGTAAAATTTAATTATCTTAATTTGCACTTCCACAAATTGGGTTTTGTTTCTGTTTCTAATTTTATACTAAAGTTTGCAGAATAATGAAATAAGACTAGGATAGTTGTTTTTGATGTTTTTCAAATTGGTAAAAAGCCTAGGGTTGTGACTATTATCTAGGTGTTTGCCTAATGGGATAAAGACCTTAATGCTTATTTTGTTGATCGGGGTATGTTATAGCTATCAACTCTCAATTAACCACTCAATACCTTTAGGTCAGAGAGTGGTCTTGCCCAATTTGGCTTTCTCAAGACCAAATGGGTATCACACAAAACAGTTGATAAAAGCCCAAGTCAGGTTATTACTCTCTCTAGGTTGAACCCTTTAATTGGGTTAGTCAATCTTTCGATTGACCTAATTCCTTGTTAGCCAAGTTTTCCTAGACTAAGTCTCTCTTTCTCAAGTAGAGACTAAGTCAAATCGGCATGAACAAATGTTTGCAACCATTAATTCCACAAATTAAAGCATGAAATAGGCTAAATAACAAACACCCAAGCATATACAAGCACTAATTTAATACCCATGAGGTTAACACACTAGAGTTAGGTCACAAGCCTAGCAAAAATCTAGCTACTCATGCTTGGGTTTGAAGAAAAAGAAGAAGAAACACTAATTAAACTCATAATATAAAAATAAAATAATCAAATCTATTGTAAAATACACTAAATTATAGTAAACATCCAAAAGAGAAAAAGAAAAACGGCTACAGGACTTACTGATGTCAAAACTTAACCTAATTTTGTGAAACTCACCTATTTATACAAGGCTGGAAATTTCGAACAAAAATGCCCTTCGGGAGGTTCTGCAGCCGCACAATTCCATGTGCGGTCAGCAGAATTCTTCATCTGGCAGGAGCTGGTGTTCTACGGCTGCACAATTTTGAACTCCAGCCGCGAGATAATATTTCTGCGTTCCGCAGATTTAGTACTGCGGCCGCAAGGCACTTTTTTGTGGTGCGCAATAGTATGATTGCGGCTGCAAAACAGTCTTATGCGGCCGCACAAATCTTGTGCAGACCGCAAATCCATGAAGCTTTAGACTTGGTCTTTTGGTCATCTCTCTGATCTTGGTCTCCAGCCCTTTTGGGGCCGCACAATTCATGTGCAGTCTGCTATTTGATAAAAAATCTGCTGAGTTTTCCTTCGTTGTTTGTGGCCACAGATGGAATTCTGCGGACCTCACATTTTAAGCTTCTGTGCCTTTTACTGCCTTGTGTTTAGAGTACTCCTTTTTGAGTCGGATTTCAGCTCGGGAGTCCAACTTCCAACATTCATGCAATTTTGCACATTTCATTAGTTTCGGGAACACAAATCAATGTTTTTAGACTAAAACAAAATCTAAAAGGCGCTAATAAATAGTCAAAATTCCCACTTATCAGCAACACTAGTAATGGAGCCTATGGTAGACTTTGATGAGGAGGTTCCAGCTCAGACTATACCTATTGGACAAGCTCAGGTCCTGGAGGGGTTCATCACCACCCTTGTGCTACATGACGCCCTAGTCCTTTTGGTAGGCCTTATGGAGAGTGTGGCCCAGGCCGATACATTTCCGGTGGCTCCAGCGGTCTCTCACGCTGGGGGAGGAGCACAGACTCCCACTACTCACACTTCGGAGCAGATGGCTCCCTAGTATCAGACTCCAGCAGCCCCATCAGTTAGGGTAGTTTAGCCAGTTGTTGCGGCCCAGGCCGGTGATAGGCCGGCTATGTCTTCTGAGGCTTTATTGAGATTGGACAAGTTTACTAAGCTCTTTCCAGTTCACTTCAGTGGTGCACCTTCTGAGGACCCACAGGATTATCTTGACCGCTGCCATAAGGTGCTGCGGAACATGGGTATAGTTGAGACCAATGGGGTCGATTTTTCTGTGTTTCAGATGACAGGTTCCGTCAAGAGGTGGTGGAGAGATTCTATGTTGACCAGACCAGTTGGGTCGCCTGCACTTTCTTGGGAGCAGTTCTCACAACTATTTCTAGAGAAGTTTCTCCCTATCACACTGAGAGAGGATTACTGCAGGCAGTTTGGGTGCCTCCAGCAGGGCAGTATGACTATTACTCAGTATGAGACCCGTTTTGTGGATCTTGCCTGTCATGCTCTTCTTTTGCTTCCTACTGAGAGAGCGAGAGAGGGTGAGGAGGTTTATTTATGGACTCACTCACCCTATCAGGCTACAGATGGCCAAGGAGACGGGAGGGTGAGATTTCCTTGCACGTGAGAGAGCGCAGGGGTTTGATAAGATGCCTCATTATTTCGGTGGGTTCAGTGACGCTTCGTCTGGAGGCAGGGGTACTTTTGGTATAGGCCATCCTCCTAGGACATTTCATTCAGCGCTCCAGGCATCCCATAGTGCTTCAGGTGGTCGTAGCCCTCATACGTCCCATTCCGACCAGCTAACCTACAGTGCGCTACCGGCTCCTATTAGTGCACCTCTGCTCCAGAGTTTTCAGAGTGGTTACTCAGGTCAACAGGGTCAGTTTCAGGGTCAATATTCACAGCAGCCGAGTTCCTGTTATACTTGTGGTGATCCGAGGCTCATTGCTAGATTTCGCCCTCGGGCACCGGGAAGCTCACAGCAATAGGGTTCTTGTGCCATGGTCCCAGCACCGGTTGCTTCACTGCCCACTCAGCCTGCTAGAGGTAGGGGCCAGGCAGCTAGAGGTGGAAGTCATGCCGTTAGAGGTGGAGGTCTGGCCGTTAGAGGTGGAGGCCACCCAGTTAGAGGCAGTCCTAGGGACGCGGTTCAGAGTAGTGCGCCGCAGCCCCAATTTTATGCCTTTGCAGTTAGGCCTGGGTCTGAGTCATCTGACGTTGTTATTACAGGTATTGTCCCAGTTTTCCATAGAGTTTGCTACGGTTCTATTTTATCCAGACTCTACTTATTCCTACGTGTCATCCTACTTTGCTTCATATCTGGTTGTGCCTCGTGATTCTTTGAGTTCTCCTGGAGTAGATCTCCTACTTCTCGATAAGGTAGATTTTGATGTCATCTTAGGTATAGATTGACTGTCACCTTATCATGCTATATTGGATTGTCGCGCCAAGACGGTGACTTTAACCTTTTCGGGGTTGCCTCGATTAGAGTGGAAGAGGACTACTGGCCATTCTACCACCAGGGTTATCTCTTATGTGAAGGTTCGGCGTATGGTCGAGAAAGGGTGTCTAGCTTATTTGGCTTATGTCCCCGATTCTAGTGTGCGGGTTCCTTCTATGGATTCAATACTAGTTGTTCATGAGTTTCCAGAGGTGTTTCCTATAGATTTGTTGGGGATGCCACCCGACAGAGATATTGACTTCTGTATTGATTTGGCTTTGGGCACTCAACCCATTTCTATTCCGTTATACCGTATGGCCCCACCAGAGTTGATGAATTGAAGGAGCAACTGCGAGATTTGCTTGATTAAGGCTTCATTAGACCTAGTCTCTCCCTGGGGTGCGCCTGTGTTATTCGTGAAGAAGAAAGATGGATCAATGAGGATGTGCATAGACTATCCGCAGTTGAACAAAGTCACCATCAAGAACAAGTATCCATTGCCTAGGATTGATGACTTATTTGATCAGCTTCAGGTGCCAATATGTTTTCAATGATTGATTTAAGGTCTGGCTACCATCAGTTGAAGATTAGGGCATCCGATGTCCCTAAGACAGCTTTTCGGACTCAGTATGGGCATTATGAGTTTCTAGTGATGTTATTTGGGCTGACTAATGCCCCAGCAACATTTATGGATTTGATGAATCGGGTGTTCAAGACCGACTTGGATGCCATCGTGATTGTATTTATTGACGATATCTTGATCTACTCCCGTAGTTGAGAGGAGCACGAGCAGCATGTTCGGATTGTACTTCAGACTCTAAGGGATAGCCAGTTATATGCCAAGTTTTTAAAGTGCGAGTTTTGGTTAGACTCAATTGCCTTTTTGGGGCAAGTCGTACCGGCAGATGGTAAACAGGTGGATCCTAAGAAGATTGAGGTAGTTCAGAACTAGCCTAGACCCACTTCAACTACGGAGATCCGGAGTTTCCTAGGTTTGGTGGGTTATTACCGTCGTTTCGTGGAGGGGTTTTCATCTATAGAAGCCCCATTGACCAGATTGACCCAGAAGGGTGCCCTGTTAGATGGTCAGACGAGTGTGAGTTAGCTTTCAGAATCTCAAGACTTCTTTGACTATGGCGCCAGTGTTAGTGTTGCCCACAGGTTCAGGATCTTACACGGTGTATTGTGATGCATCTCGTGTTGGGCTCGGTGTAGTACTGATGCAGGATGGCAGGGTGATCGCATATGCGTCGCGGCAGTTGAAGGTTCATAAGAAGAATTACCCTATTCATGACTTAGAGTTGGCAGCCATTGTTCATGCACTGATTTGGAGGCACTATCTTTACGGCGTGTCGTGTGAGGTATTCATGGATTACCAGAATCTACAGTATTTGTTCAAACAAAAGGATCTCAATTTGAGGCAGAGGAGGTGGTTGGAGCTATTGAAAGACTATGATATCACCATGTTGTATCATCTCGAGAAGGCCATTTTGGTGGCTGATGCCTTGAGTATAAAGGCAGTGAGTATGGGCAGCCTTGCGTATATTCCAGTTGGTGAGAGACCACTTGCATCAGATGTTTAGGCCTTGGCCAACCAGTTTGTGAGGTTAGTCATTTTAGAGCCCAGTCGTGTTCTAGCTTGCACAGTCGCTCGGTCTTCCTTGTATGAGCGCATCAGAGAGTGGAAATATGATGACCCTCATTTGCTTGTCCTTAGGGACACGGTGCGGCACGGTGGTGCCAAGCAGGTTCTTGTTGGAGATGATGGAGTTTTGAGGATGTAGGGTCGTATTTGTGTGCCCAATGTGGATAGACTTCGTGAGTTGATTCTTGAGGAGGCCTACAGTTCCCGGTATTCTATTCATCCGGGTGCCACCAAGATGTATCAGGACTTGCGACAACATTATTGGCGGAGAAGGATGAAGAAGGATATAATTGCATATGCAGCTCGGTGTCTAAATTATCAGCAAGTAAAGTAGGAGCATCAAAGACCTGGTGGTTTTCTTCAGAAGTTAGATATTACTGAGTGGAAGTGGGATCATATCACTATAGATTTTGTTGTAGGACTCCCACAGACTTAGAGGAAGTTTGACGCGGTATCGGTTATTGTGGACAGGCTGACCAAGTCAGCGCATTTTATTCCTGTGGTAGTTGCCTATTCTTTAGAGTGGTTGGCCGAGATCTACATCCACGAGATCGTCCGTCATCATGGTGTGCCCGTGTCTATTATTTATGATCGAGGTACGTATTTCACCTCGCACTTCTGGAGGGAAGTACATTGTGAGTTAGGCACGCAGGTTGAGTTGAGCACAACATTTCATCCTCAGACAGACGGATAGTCTGAGCGCACTATTCAGGTTTTGGAGGATATGCTCCGCGCTTGTGTTATATATTTCAAGGGTTCTTGGGATCAGTTCTTTCCACTTGTGGAGTTTGCCTACAACAACATCTACTAGTTGAGCATTCAGATGGCTGCCTATGAGGCATTATACGGGAGGTGGTGTTGACCACCAGTTGGATGGTTCGAGCTGGGGGAGGCTCGGTTGTTAGGTAAGATTTGGTGAAGGATGCCTTGAATAAGGTCAAAATTATTCAGGATCGACTTCGCACAGCTCAGTCTAGGCAGAAGAGTTATGCCAACCGTCGAGTTCGTGATGCTGCATTCATGGTTGGACAGCGGGTATTGCTTCGAGTTTCACCCATGAAGGGTGTGATTAGGTTTGGGAAGAAGGGCAAGTTGAGCCCTAGGTATATCAGACACTTTGAGATTCTAGAGAGAGTAGGTGAGGTGGCTTACAGGCTCGCATTGCCATCTAGTTTATCAGCAGTCCATCCGGTGTTCCATATGCCTATGCTTCGGAAGTATCACGGTGATCCGTCCCATGTGTTAGATTTTAGCTCATTCCAGTTGGACAAGGATTTGACTTATGAGGAGGAGCCGCTGACTATTCTAGCATGGCAGGTTCGACAATTGAGGCCAAAGAGTTATCCTTCAGTTCGAGTGCAGTGGAGAGTTCAGGCGATCGAGGCAGCTACTTAGGAGTTCGAGTCGGACATGCGGAGTAGATATCCACACCTTTTCACCAGTCCATGTACTTTTCTATATCCGTTCTAGGGTGAACGGTTGTTTTAGAGGTGGAGAATGTGATGACCCAATAGGTCATCTAGAGTTTTAAACCCTAATTCTGTATTTTGAAACCTCAAATACCTTATTTAGCCTTCCTCGATTTGCATGCGCAGTCCGTAACTTTTTTCGGGAGGTTTTTATGTTAAAAATTGATAAAAAAGTGAGATTATGCGTTAAAAATCCATTGGAGTTAACTTCGATCAACGTTTTGAGCAAACGGATCCGGATTCATATTTTGACAGTTCCGGTGGGTCCGTATCGTGATTTGGGACCTATCCGTATTCCCGGAATCGAATTCGGAGGTCCCTAGCTCGAGTTATCGTATTTTGTCAAAAATTTGAAGTCTAACGGTTTAATGAATTTAAAGATTCGACCAAAGTTTGACTTTATTGCTACCGTGTCCGGATTTTGGTTCTGGAGCTTGGTATAGGTTCCTTACTATATTTATGGCATGTTTGCAAAGTTTGGTACAAAACGGAGTTGGTTTGACGTGATTCGAACGTCCGATTATTAAAATAGAAATCCCAAAGTTTTATTGAAAATTGCATTTAATTTGGTGTCCGATTCGTAGCTCTAGGTGGCGATTTGATAGTGCGAGCGAGTTCATATGGATTTATGGACTTGTGTGCATGTTTGGATTGGAGCCCCGAGGGCTCGGGTGAGTTTTGGATACGCTACGGAAGGATTTTTGGACTTAATCATAGCTGGTGCCTTGTGTCTGGTGTCTGTTGCAGATCTAGCATTTGCAAAGACACCATCGCATTTGCAAGTCTGGGCATTGCTTGGGGGTCCTCGCATTTGCGAGGTAAAGTTCGCATTTACGAACTTGCCATTTCCGCATTTGCGAAGGCAAAGTCGCATTTACGACTCAACATATTATTGATGATCTTCGCATTTGCGGAGAACAGGTCCGCGTTTGCGAGGGCATCAGGGTTCGCATTTGCGGCCAATTTATTGCAATTGCGATTACTGGGATTCTGAGAGGAGTTCGCAATTGCGACCTCTTTGCAATTACGACATCTGCAGTTGAGCAAAAGCTGAATTACATGGGATTTTTCTCATTCTTCCAAATTTTAAAACCTAGAAACCTTAGAGGCGATTTTTCCAAGAGCTCTTTTTTCCCAATTCGTTGGTAAGTGCTTCTAACCTATTTCCTTTCAATTTCCCATTAAATTTCATAAGATTTCAACCAAAAATCTAGATTTCATGGTAGAAATTGGGGGTTTGGGTAGAATTAGAGATTTTTGTAAAATTAGAATTTAGATCTCAAATTGAGGTCGGATTTCGAAACAAATTGCATAACCGAGCTCGGGGGTGAATTGGTAATCGGGTTTTGGTCCGAATTTCGGGTTTGGCAGGCCCGGAAGTGGACTTTTGTTGACTTTTTCAATAATGACCTAAATTGAACCTTTCTCATTCGTGGGGAGTTCTTAAGGCTTATTTTGAATCGTTGGATGATAATTTGCTAGATTTGGTTAGCTTGGAGGCTTGTTCGAAAGGCAAAGCCGTGGTTGAGTTTTGAGTTGATTTTTGGAGCGAGGTAAGTGTCGTGGTTAACCTTGACTTGAGGGATTAGGACTTGTTTGCCTACTTACTACGTGTTTAAATGTTGGGTATAACGTATATGTGAAGTGACGAGTACTTATGAGTTGTTGTTGGGTTAAAGTCTGCGGTTGAAACTTGTTTCTCGTGATTTATTTCCTTCTTTGATTATGATGTCCATGTCTAGACTAGTTTATTACTTAATTGATCATTCTTTCCGCATTTATGAATTATTGGTGATAGTTGAATATTACTGGGAGTTGAGGCTCGGCATTGTGGAAACGTTGTTGACGTAAGTTTTACTCTTGATTATTCATTCTCCTAAATGTTATATATTCATTGCTTCATGGTAAGGGAGAGAGTACTAATGCACGAAGGGTGATTCCGTACCAATTATTGTTCCACTTGTTGATTTATACATAGTGAGGAAGAGAGTTAATGCACGAAATGGTGATGCCGTGCCGTATTTACCATTTCATGGAGAGATTGAGAGTAAAAGCATGAAGGGTGATGCCGTGCCATTATTACTGCTTCATGCTGAGGTTGAGGGTAAAAGTACGAAGGGTGATGCCGTGCAGTTTATATTCGTTATGTTTATCCTCATTTGCTGAAAGTTTATTGACTATTTCATGTTGTCATTCCCTTTTGTAGTTACCGTATTTTGTATCCCTCTCGCATGTCCCCTCCCAATAGTATATGTTAAATCCTTAATTGTTGTTATGTTGTGCGTATATTTTCGTCTGTACAGGTTTAATTACGTGGATGTCCTGTCATAGCCTCGTCACTACCTCGTCGAGGTTAGGCTCGACACTTATGGAGTACATTGGGTCGGTTGTACTCATACTACACTTTGCACTTCTTGTGCAGATTTTGGTACTGGTCCTAGCTGTACGTAAGGTGCATCAGCTCGGATTAGCATTTGGAGACTCGAGGTAAATCTGCCGGCGTCCGCAAACCTTGAAGACCCCTTTCCTCTTTCCTTACTTACTGTTCATCTCATTCGAGACAGTTATATTTATTTCAAACTCTGTATGTAGAACCTGTAGAAACTCGTGTACTTGTGATTCCAGATTCGGATTGTACTAGATATTGGATTGTTATGCTATTTCGTACTTCATTTTAGTTTTATTTCCGTCTGATTGGTTAAATTGTTTAAAGTATTTAAAATTAGTAAATGAATTACTCTAACGTTGGCTTGCCTAACAAATGAAATGTAGGCGTCATCATGATTTTGAAAATATGAATTCCGGGTCGCGACATACTTAATAACGAATGAACTAGATATCGTAAATGAAGTTATATGGTCTGACGTGATGATATGCAACGTTACATCACAACAATTTCAAGTGCTTTATCCCATGAGCTTAATCCTGGTCGACCGTATTCCAATTTCCAATAAATCAAACTTAAACTATCTATATTCTTTAATTTATGGGAGGTGAAATAATGAATTATAAATGAACATTTTCCCATACTAGGATATAACGAGTTAGATGAAACAAGTTGGGTGAGATGGCAAACTCCTTTTTGAGTTGCCCTGGGAATAAAATCGTCTTTATTGGAGAGAGCTTTATATTTAAAGTGAAAATTTTCGTTATGAATTCGGATTAATGAGACCTCAAAATGTATATTTAACACCGGATGAATAATAAAAAATAAGACAAATTACGAGGTTCTAATTGCTACCAAAAATACTTTAGGTTCATAAATTAAACAATTTAATTTTCTTTACCACACTTTAATGACCTTAAGGATCTTATTTCTACCTGCTATTACCGAGGTTTATAATTTAGTGATATTTGAGAAAATGTTTTATACAGTAAGAGCCCATTTGGTTAAACTGTCAAAAATTGCTTATTTTGAAAAATACTTTTTATTAAAAATTGCGCTTTTCTAAAGTATTTTCAAAAGTAAAAGTACTTTTGAAAAAAAAGTAATTTGTGTTTAGCTAATTCATTTAAGAAGTACTTTTTACAATATTTGATAAATAAATTGTGTTTGGTCAATCTTTCTAAAAAGTGTTTCTGAGTGTAAAATTACCAAAAAGGATAGTAACAAGATCTTATATTGTAAGACTTTTATTATTTTTTGTTTTATTTAATTAAAATGTAAAATAAAAAATAAACATACATATTAAAGATTTTAATAAATATAACATATGTAATTATACCAAAGGAATAATATTATCTTGTATAATTACTTATTGTTTACATGATGATTTGGGTAATCAAATTACTTCATTCAGTATGAATTAGAAGTCTATTTCACAAATTACTATATATTGATAATCCACATGATTCATGTATATGATATCTCTAATTTTAAAGAATGGTAGAAATTAAAAACAAAAAAGAAAAGAAAAAGCTTAAATCGGTAAGAAACAATTTGAAAAATATAAATTTATGGTGAGGATAATTTTGTTTTGAATAAATTAATTTTCTGCTTCTTCTTCTGTTTCATGGAAGAAGCTAAACTTTTCTGCTTCTTCCTAAAAGTAGAATAATTGCTTCTGTTGTTGGCCAAAAGTACTTCTTTTTGACCAAACAGCTTAAATTTGTTAAAAAATACTTTTTTTGGAAATAAAAATACTTTTGGCCTCCCAAAAGTTTAACCAAATAGACTAAATGTGGGTTGAGTTTCTATTGTCCCTTTTATTTCTCCTTCTACTACTCCTATGCTATAGAAAAAACGACGATTATACTCCTACCTTCCCATTGGTTCAAAATGGTTTAGAGGTTGGGCTGTTTTCTGCCTAGCTCGTAGAGAGTAGTCGAAAATACTACTCTAGTCTAGTACTTAAAAGTAATCCATCCAACCGAGTTTAAGGGATTTAACACAAAAAATCTTAGCACCTGACTCTATTAGCTACTGAACTTTAGACTCGACCGCGTTGACGTTTGTGGCCAACACCACTGTTTAGCCAAAATCATTCCCCAATTCTACCTTTAAATTAAAAATCTCATCCTCAAAGTATTTTGGTGAACAAGAAACATTCTTGTAGTTTTTCAATGTGACGAATTTCACACATGTAGTCATTCTTCACCCTTGAACCTTCCTTACCTGATCGTCGCTTTGAAAAGTGAGGACATAGATATAATCAATTTTGAGAATTGCAACAAAGTGTTAAACTTCACGTACCACACTCTAAAAGCTAGTGGCACCTGGCGCTAGTGGTGGTCGGCTATAATGGTTTATGGGGCGGCGGTTGGTAGAGGAGGCTAGCTGTGACTGATAGTGGTTGTATGGTGGTGGTCGAAAGTGATAGTTGTACTGCGGTGGCTAGGAGTAGAAGTAGCAGTTGATAAGATGTGAAATCAAAATTTAAAGTTTATAGATTTTGAATAAACCATAAGATTCATAGTTCGTTTTAATATATTTGATTCGTAATTAAATATTTATATTTTTATAATAAATTTTTTAAAACAAAAATAACTTAGTTAGACCGAACTCGCACCTAATAAGTTA
Source organism: Nicotiana obtusifolia (assembly GCA_002018475.1). NCBI lineage: Eukaryota > Viridiplantae > Streptophyta > Magnoliopsida > Solanales > Solanaceae > Nicotiana > Nicotiana obtusifolia. The sequence continues at coordinate 27,323 of MCJB01049771.1, forward strand.
GTTCTATATCATTTGGTGATGGTGATAGTGTGATGGGGATAGGTGGTAAAGATGATGCTAGCGATAATAAAAGTGGTTTGTGCTTATGGTTGTTACATGGTGATAAATATAGTATTAGTAAAAGTACAGTGACAGGAATTTTTTAATGAGCATCTTAATGATTTTAAGTTAGTATAATATTTTAAAAAATCAAACCTTTTAAAAACAAGTAAGTGATTGTATAAGGAAAAAAACAGATGTACTTAATAGTCGGCCGTAAGAATTATCTTCGTCATCCCTTTATATCTTTAATCACTCCTATAATTTCTCTCTCTCTCTCTCTCTTTATTTTTCTATTCTAATATATGTGACAGAAGAAAAGCATAGCAATACTTTGATTGCTGTTTACGTCTTGTTATAAATAGAATTTTATTTAAGATGAATGCTTATATTTAAGAAATATTTTAGGAGTTATTACTTGGTGGTTAAGTTACTTTTTACTTATAAATAAAGGGGTTCTATTTCATTGTAATTCATTCCAAATCAATAAGAATTTTCTCTCTACTTTTCTTTGCAATACTCTTCTTCTTCTTTTATTGTTTTATTTCACGTTATCAACACGAGACTCTATCGTCTCAAGAAGCTCTTTGAGAAGACTAAGGTATAATTTTTCTCCTCTTTTAATTATGATTGATATTATGAAAAGAAAGTTCGTTGCCGTTGAAATTTCGGGCAAGAACTATATATCATGGGTGTTGGATGCTGAAATCCATTTAGACGCAATGGGTCTTGGAGACGCCATTAAAGATAAAAATAAAGTATCTACTCAAGATTGTGCTAAGCCCTTGATTTTCTTGTGCCATCACCTTGATAAAGGGTTGAAAATAGAATATCTCACAGTCAAAGATCCACTTGTTTTGGGGAATGGCTTAAAGGAAAGATTTGACAACTTAAAGTTGGTCACACTTTCACAAACACGATATGATTGGGCTCATCTGAGGCTCCAAGACTTTAAACTTGTACAATTCGGCGATGTTCAGAATTACTTCTAAATTGAAACTATGTGGAAATAGTATCACTGACTATGATATGCTTGAAAAAATATTCACAATGTTTCATGCCTCCAATATGGTTCTGCAATAGCAGTACCGAGAGAAAGGTTTCAAGAAGTACTCTGAGTTGATTTTTCTTCTCCTTGTGGCTGAATGAAACAACGACTTGCTCATGAGAAATCGCGATAATCGACCTACTGGGTCTACACCTTGCCAGAAGAGAATGAGGTGTATTCCCATTATGCTAAGCGTGGAAAAAGTCGTGGCCCTATTCGTCGTTGTGGCCAAGGAAGAAATTTTCCTGGTATTAATCATCCACCAAGAAAAATAACCACCAAAAATGGAAAGGAAAAGGTGAGAAGCCAAAAGAAAAGGGTTCAGAAACTGAATGTTATCGTTGCGGTGGAAAAAGGGCATTGGGCAAATATTACGCCAAAATATTTGGTTGAGCATTATCAAACATTCTTAAAGAATAAAGGCCCTGAAACTAATTTTGTCTCTGACAATAAATTTGACATCATCCACTTGGATGTGGCAGACTGTAACAACCCGATCGGTCGTTTTGTGTAATTGCACCCCGTTACCCTTTTTTATGCTTCAAACATGTGTGTTTATGATGTTATGACTTAGCGGGATCGGTTAGTTTCGTTCCGGGGAGCTTTCGGTTGGTTTGGACCCTTTGAGTCTTGACTTAGAAATTTGAATTAGAAATGTTGACCAAACTTTGACTTTTGTGAAAAACAACCTCGGAACTATGTTTCAATGGCTCCAATAGTTTCGTATCGTAATTTCGGACTTGGGCGTATGCCCGTAATTGATTTTGAAAGTCCGTAGGTCGATTTGTGTTGATTTGCCAAAATTTGGAAATTTGAAGTTAAAAGGTTTGACCGTATGTTGACTTTTAGCTATCAAGCTCGGAATTTGATTTTGGGACTTGGATTAGGTCCATTATGTTATTTGAAACTTGCCTGCAAAATTTGGTGTCATTTGGAGTTGATTTGATAAGATTCGGACGTTTAGTTGTAATTCTAGAAATTTTGAACTTTACTTTGAAATTCATGCATTTTAGTGTTCGATTCATAGTTTTAGATATTATTTTTGTGTTTTGGTTGCGCGAGTGAGTTCGTATGATGTTTTTAGACTTGTATGGAAGTTTGGTTTGGAGCCCCGAGGGCTCGGATGAGTTCCAGACATATTCCGGAGTGTTTTGGACTGAAATTGTAGAATCTGGTATGCTGATGCTTCAGGTATCGCATTTGCGAACACTAGGTTCGGAATTGCGAGGTTAGCAGTAGACCTCAGGTATCGCAATTGAGATACCTGGCTCGCAATTGCGAGGTATCGCAATTGCGAAGAGGTTCAGGCACATGGCTAGTTTGCACTTACGATAGAGTAGTCACATTTACGAAGGAGACATGCTTCGAAAATGCGAAGCCAGAGTCGCAATTGAGACCTCTGCGTAGGACTGACGGTGGCCGCATTTGTGAGTAATACTTCGCAATTGCGAGGGTTTGTAATTGCAAGCCAATGTCACAATTGCGACATCTGCAGCAGGTACAAAGGGCTGGGAGACGGGATTTTTGAAGATATTCTCTTATTGTTGAACCCTAGACTCGGTAGGAGGCGATTTGGAGGGTATTTTCACCTAAAATTTTCGGGTATGTGATTCTAATCTATTTCTAATTATATCCCTATATCTTAGATTTAACATCAAAATCATGAGAATCAAAATAAAAAATTGTGGAACTTTGTCAAGTTTTGAAAATAATTAGAACTTGAGTTTTGAGAGTCGATTTGGACTCAGATTTTGAAACTAATCACATATATGAAATCTTGGGGTCATGGATACTCAAACTCTACCACTGGACCCGGGTTTAGACTTTTATTGACTTTTTGTGAAAAGTGTAAAGATCTTAGCTTTATCTATTGTAATTGATTTCTCTTGCATTGGTTGATGATATTAAGTTGGTTTTGGTTAGTTTGAGGCGTGTGGAGGCGAATTTTAGGGGAAAACCTATTTTTCAGAGTTGAATTGGCCTAGTTGAGGTAAGTATCTTGCCTAACTTTGTGTGGGGAAAATACCCCTTAGGATTTGGGTTTGATTGTGTCTTTTATGCTATGTGAAAACCGTGTACGCAAGGTGACTAGCGGGTACACGATTTATATGTGGTATTTGACCGGTGTAGGCAATTTAGACTCTTTTCATGATTTAATTGAATTGTAGTATCATTTCAAAATTCTCATAGTCAATCTATTCTTACTTGTGTTAGTTTATCCTCACATGACTTAAATGATTTCGTCAACACTTGTTCTACCTTCAAATTGGTAAATTGCTCTCATGCTGTAGTTGAACTTGTTGCCTCTATTAATGTTGCACATTATCTCTTTCATTGTTGATTATGATTATTTGATGTTATTTTTCGTGTTATCTCTTTCATTCTTGATTATCATTAGTTGAAGTTAATGTTCATGTTATTTGTTTCCTTGTTGATTTCCATTATTTGAAGTCATTGTTATACGTTGTCTCTTCCATTGTGAAGTATTCTTATTTAATATCGTGGTTATACATTATCTCATTGTTGAGTTGTTGGAGTTCAAGTTGTGAAAGCCGTTATCACATTGAGGCGAATTGTTATTGTTGAAACATCTTCCTTGTTGAGAATTTTACATTCATTGTTGTTGTTGATATTCTTGTACCTGTTGTGGTGGAGCCATGGGCTATTATTGTGGAAACATTGATATTGTTGATTGCTGGAAAGTTGTGACATATGAGCACTTGTGGTGTGAGTTGTTATTGTGATATGATATTGACGCGCATGCTGCGGTATAAGGCTTGGGGTTAATGTGCATGCGGCGGTATAAGGTAGGACTTATGTGCGTGTTGCTTGTAAGGGAACTACGTGAAGCCACGCGGCGTTATATGGTGGGCTAAATGCGTGTAGCTATTTCAGAAAAACTATTTTCAAAACCTATTTCAAATGTATGGCTCACGCGACGGTATAAGAAAAGATTATGATTTAGATTGTGAATGGTGAATATGAGACAATACCTCGGTTGTGATTCTTGATACATATACACGAGATGGTACCTCGGGGGTGATTCTTATTGTACACGAGGCGGTACCTCATTGTGATTCTTGTTGTTTTTCACATGTTGCAAAGAGTTTTGGTGGGAATACTTCTTGTTGTTTTGTTCTTCCTTGTTTTTGTCAGTTATTGTCTCTCTATGATCATTGTGGTTCTCTTTAACTAATTCCTTTATGTTATTTCCGTACTTAAAATTCCGATATTAATTCATGCTATTAACTATTTTGTATTAGTTATTTCTCCGCTTTCCATTATTTATCCTTATCATGTTTTCATACTATTTATTTATATCTTAGTAGGTGTCTTGACCTAGCCTCGTCACTACTCTACTGAGGTTAGGCTCGATACTTACTGGATACTGTTGTGGTGTACTCATACTACGCTTCTGCACATCTTTTTGTGAAGATCCAGGTACGTCTGCCCATGTCGGTCGCTAGCTTTGAGTTGTATTACTGTGTTTAGGAGACTTCAAGGTATACCTGCTCCACGTCCGCAGGCCTCGGAGTCACCTTTCTTTATCCTTATTTCCTGTTGTATTTCCATTCAGACAGTGATGCAGTAGTTATTTTAGTTCACTCTATAGAGCTTATGACTCAGTTCCATCGATTTTGAGAGAGTGTATTGATAAGATTCTGTTTTTAGGAGTTTATATAAGTTATTCAGACTTGTTTTTAGTATTTTGTTGATTATTCCTGTCAACTTATATTGAATGTTAGTCTTACCTAGTCGTAGAGACTATGTGCCATCACGATATCCAACGGAGGGAAACTGGGGTTGTGACAAGTTGCTATCAGAGCTCTAGATTCATAGGGATTACGTGTCATAAGCAGGTTTAGTAAAGTCTTACGGATCGGTACAGAGACGTCTGTACTTATCTTCGAGAGGCTACAGAACTGTTAGGAAAAACTTCACTTCTTTGATTCCTTGTCGTGCAGATTGGTTGATTTCGAAAACTAAATCTTTGACTTTCTATTCTCTCACAGATGGTGATGACACGCACTGCTGGATCCGACGATTAGACACCCGCACCCCCTGTTAGAGCGACGAGAGACCGGGGCCAGGACAGAGGCCGAGGAGGGGCACATGGTGCAGCCAGAGCACCTGCCCGAGCTGCGATAGAGGAGCCTCCAGTAGCTCCAGTTGGGGAGCAGGCACCCGAGGCACCTCCTGCTACCCCTGCACTTCAGGAGACCCTCGCACAGTTCTTGAGCGTGTTTACTACTCTAGCTTTGGCGGGGTTGATCCCACTTGCACCAGTCACATCTCAGGCTAGGGAGGAGCTCAGACTCCCGCGGCCCGTACCCAGAGTTGCGGGTCCAGGTTGATTAGGATCCAAAGGTTATACCAGTACGGTCTGTTATTCCGGTTCAGTCCGCAGTTAGGCAGCAACATATGAGGAGCGACAACTTAGGTTTGAGAGGTTTAAGAAGTATCACCCTCCTACTTTCAGTGGTTTAGCTTCAGAAGATGCACATGGTTTTCTTGAAGAGTGCCATCGTATTCTTTGCACCATGGGTATTGTGGAGACGAGCAGGGATGCTTTCACTACTTTCCAGCTGTCCAGAGTGGCATATCAGTGGTAGCGAGTGTACAAGGAGGGTAGTCTAGCCGATGCAGCTTCACTTACATGGACTCGATTTTTAGAGTTGTTCGTGAGAGAGTTTGTTCCTCAGACCCTAAGGGATGCATGGCGCCAAGAGTTTGAGTAGCTGCGCCAGGGTACTATGACAGTGTCAGAGTATGCTGTCCAATTTAGAGATTTGTCCAGACATGCACCTGCCTTAGTTTGTACAGTTAGAGAGCGAGTTTGTCATTTTTCTAGGGGCTCAAGTATAGTCTGAGATTCAGCATGGCTCGAGAGTTAGAGACAGATACACCATATTAGCAGGTAGTGGATATTGCACGGAGGTTGGAGGGTATGCGCGGCCATGAAAGGGAGGACAGGGAGGCCAAGAGGCCTCGAGGTACGGGAGGATTTAGTGGTGGCCATGTTGCAGCTGCAGCCCGTCATGGTAGAGGCTATGTGAGTCGTCCAGTTCACTCAGCACTTCCAGCTTCTAGTGGTGCTCCGGTTGTTTCGAGGTCTCAGGTTGCACACTTTGCTTATCCACTTTCTAGTGCACCTCTTACACGGGGTGCCTTCAGCGGTCAGTCCAGTCGACCAGGCCCGAGCTAGTCCCAGTAGCCGCGTCCATCGTGAGCTTGTTTTGAGTGTGGTGATACCCGTCATATGGTTAGCGACTGCACCAGACTTAGGAGGGGTACACCTCCATAGACTACTCTGACTCCACGGATTCAGTCAGGTCCACAGACTTCTCAAACCATGGTTGCTGCCCCAGTTGCCACTCCACCCACACAGCCAGCTAGGGGTGAGGGACGGGTAGAAGTGGCCCTAGAGGGGGATGCCAGGTCAGATTCTATGCTTTTTCGGGTTGGACGGAGGTAGTTTCTTTAGACTTAGTCATTACAGGTATGGTTCCGGTTTTCCGTAGAGATGCATCAATCTTATTTGATTCGGGATCCACTTATTCATGTATGTCATCTTACTTTGCTCCGTATTTGGATATATCTCGTGATTCTTTGTGTTCTCCTGTTTATGTGTCCATGCCTGTGGGAGATTCTATTATTGTGGACCGTATATATCGGTCGTCTTTAGTTGTTATTGGTGGCTTTGAGATGAGAGTTGATCTATTGTTACTTAGTATGGTAGACTTTGATGTTATCTTGGGCATGGACTGGCTGTCGCCCTATCATGCTATTCTAGATTGTCACGCCAAGACATGGACATTGGCTACCAAGTTTGCCACGGTTAGAGCAGAGGGGTGCATTGGATTATGTTCCTAGCAGGGTTGTGTCATTTCGAAAGGCTCAACGGATGATTGAAAAGGGGTGTGATACTTATCTAGCCTTTGTGAGAGATGTCAGCGTTGATACTCCTACTGTTGAGTCAGTTCTGGTAGCGAGAGACTTCCCAGATGTATTTCCAGCAGATCTTCCGGGCATGCTGCCCGATAAGGATATCGATTTTGGTATTGACTTGTTGCCGGGCACTCAGCTCATTTCTATTCTACCATATCGTATGGCCCTAGTGGAGTTGAAGGATTTAAAGGAGCAGTTGCAAAAGTTGCTTGATAAGGGTTTCATTCGGCCTAGTGTGTCGTTGTGGGGTGCTCCGGTCTTGATGGTTAAGAAGAAGGATGGTTTTATGTACATATGTATTGATTATCGGCAGTTGAACCAGGTTATAGTGAAGAACAAGTATCCATTACCGCACACTGATGACTTATTTAATCAGCTACAAGGTGCCAGAGTGTTCTCGAAGATTGATTTTTGCTCATGTTATCATAAGCTGAAGATTCGGGATTCAAATATCCCGAAGACTGCCTTTAGGACTCGACATGGTCACTACGAGTTCCTTGTGATATCATTTGGGTTGACCAATGCCCAGTAGCATTCATGCACCTGATGAACAATGTATTCCAACCATATTTTGATTCATTCATCATTGTGTTTATTGACGACATCTTGGTGTACTCCTGCAGTCGGAAAGATCACAAGCAACACTTGAGGATCGTGCTTCAAACCTTGAGAGAGAAGAAGTTGTATGCAAAATTCTCAAGTATGAATTCTGGCTTGATTTTGTGACATTTTTGGGTCATGTGTTGTCGAGTGAGGGGATCAAGGTAGATTCTAAGAAGATTGACGCAGTGAAGAAATTGTCCTAGACCGTTTTCAGCTATTGAGATATGGAGTTTTCTTGGTTTGGCTGGGTATTATTGTCGTTTTGTAGAGGGTTTCTCATCTATAGCTGCATTTGTGACCAAATTAACCCAGAAGGGTGCTTCTTTCAGATGGTCCAAGGAGTGTGAAGTGAGTTTCCAATAGCTCAAGACTGCTTTGACTATAGCCCCAGTGTTGGTGTTGCCTAAGGCCTCGAGGTCTTATACTGTATATTGTGATGCATCACGTGTTGGCCTTGGCGCGTTGTTGATGCAAGACAGTAGGGTGATTGCCTACGTTTCTCGACAGCTGAAGACCCATGAGAAGAATTATCCAGTCCGCAACTTGGAGTTGGCAGCCATTGTTCATGCTTTGAAGATTTGGCGGCACTATTTGTACGGTGTCCCTTTGAGGTCTTTACCGACCACCGGGTTTACAGTATCTGTTCAAACGGAATGATCTTAACTTGCGGCAGCGGAGGTGGTTAGAGTTGCTTAAGGACTATGATATCACCATTCTATATCATCCCGGGAAGGTTAATATGGTGGCCGATGCCTTGAGTCGAAAGGCGGAGAGTTTGGGCAGTTTAGCATATGTATCGGCAGTAGAGAGGCCATTAGAATTGGATGTTCAGGCCTTAGCCAACCAGTTTGTTAGATTGGATGTTTGGATCCCAGTTGTATTCTTGCGTGCATGGTTTCTCGGTCTTCTCTATATGATCGCATCAGAAAGCATGAGTATAACGACCCCTATTTGCTTGTCCTCAAGGACACGGTTCAGCACAGCGATACCAAGGAGGTTTTTATTGGATATGACGGTGTGTTCCGGATGCAGGGCCAGTTATGTCTGCCCAATGTGGATGGGTTAAGTGAATTGATTCTTCAGGAGACCCACAGTTCGCGGTACTCCATCCATCCAGGTGCCGCTAAGATGTATCAGGATTTGAGGCAGCACTATTGGTGGAGGAGAATAAATAAAGACAGTGGAGTATGTAGCTCAGTGCCTAAATTGTCAGGAGGTGAAGTATGAGCATCAGCGGCTGGGTGGTTTGCTTTAGAGACTTAATATTCCTGAGTGGAAATATGAGCATCACCATGGACTTCATAGTTGGGCTCCCACAGACTCAGAATAAGTTTGACGCGGTATGAGTGATTGTGGATAGGTTGACCAAGTCCGCTCATTTCATTCCGGTAGTGACTACCTATTCTTTAGAGCAGCTGGCTTAGGTTTATATCTACGAGATTGTCCGACTTCATGGAATACCAGTATCCATAATCTCTGACTAGGGTACGCAGTTCACATCGCATTTCAGGAGAGCTATATAGCATGAGCTAGGCACACTAGTTGAGTTGAGTACATCATTTCACTCCCAGATAGACGGACAGTCCGAGCACCATTCAAATATTGGAGGATATGCTTCGTGCCTGCATTATGGATTTCGGGGGTTCTTGGGATCAATTCTTGCCATTTGTGGAGTTTTCCTATAATAACAGCTACCAATCGAGTATTCAGATGGCTCCTTATGAGGCCCTATATGGGAGACGGTATCGTTCTCCAGTTGGGTGGTTTTAGTGAGGAGAGGCTAAGTTATTAGGCACAGATTTGATTCGAGATGCCTTGAGAAGGTCAAGATGATCCAGGATCAGCTTCGTACAAGCTAATCTTGATAGAAGAGTTATGTAGATCGGAAGGTTCGTGATGTTGCATTCATGGTTGGAGAGCGAGTCTTGCTCCGGGTTTCACCCATGAACGGTGTAATGAGGTTCGGGAAGAAGGGCAATTTGAGCCCTAGATATATCGAACCTTTTGAGATCCTTTAGAGGATCGATGAGGTGGCCTACAAGCTAATATTGCCACCTAGTTTGTCTGCGGTTCATCTGGTGTTCCATGTATCTATATTGCAAAGTATTATGGTGATCTGTCTAATATTTTAGACTTTAGCACAGTCCAATTGGATGAGGATTTGACTTATATTGAGGATCCAGTGGCTATCTTGGACCGACAGGTCCAGAAGTTGAGATCAAAGAGCATTGCTTCAGTAAAGGTTCAATGGAGGGGTCATCCGGTCGAGGAGGCGACCAGGGAGACCGAGCACGACATGCGAAGTCACTATCCTCATCTATTCACCACTTCAAGTATGTCCTTATGCACGTTCGAGGACAAACGTTTATTTCAAAAGAGGGAGAATATACGACCTGGTCGGTCATTTTGTGTAATTGCGCCCCGTTACCCCTTTTTATGCTTCACACATGTGTGTTTTAATTTTATGACTTGCGGGTTCGGTTAATTTTGTTCGGGGAGCTTTCGGGTTGGTTTGGTCCCTTGGAGTCTTGACTTAGAAGTTTGAATTAGAAATGTTGACCAAACTTTGAATTTGGTGAAAAACGACCCGTAACTTTGTTTCGATGGCTCCGATAGTTTCGTATCGTGATTTCAAACTTGAGCATATACCCAGAATTGATTTGGCAAGTCCATAGGTCGAGTTGTGTTGATTTGCCAAAATTTGGCAATTTGAAGTTGTTTGACCGTAGGTTAACTTTTAGCTATCGAGCTCGGAATTTTACTTTGGGACTTCGATTAGGTCCATTATAGTATTTGGAACTTGCCTGCAAAATATGGTGTCATTTGGAATTGATTTGATAAGATTCGGACGTTTAGTTGTAATTCTAGAAATTTTGAACTTTACTTTGAAATTCATGCGTATTGATTCGTAGTTTCAGATGTTATTTTTTTATTTTGATCACGCGCGCGAGTTCGTATGATGTTTTTAGACTTGTGTGGATGTTTAGTTTTGTCACGACCCCAATTTTCCTCCGTGGATATCGTGATGGCACCTAGTCTCTACGACTAGGTAAGCCTAACAGTTAATAATAACTTGACGGAAAGAATTACAGAATACTAAAACAAGGCTGAATAACTTATATAAACTTCCGAAAACAAAATTAACTACAATAGACTCCCCAAGACCGGTAGAACTGAGTCATAAGCTCTACAGAGTAAAACTAGAATAACTACTACATCATTGTCTGAAAGAAAATACAACAATAAATAAGAATAAGGGAAGGTGACTCCGAGGCCTGCAGACGCTGAGCAGACATATCTTGAAGTCTCCGTAAGGCAGCTAACAGATGATCTATAACGACCGGCACGAGCAAACGTACCTGGATCTGCAGAAAAATGTGCAGAAGCGTAGTATGAGTACACCCCAATGGTACCTATTAAGTATCAAGCCTAACCTCAGTAGAGTAGTGACGAGACCAGGTCAAGACACCTACTAGGATATAAATAAATAGTATGAAAATGTAATACGTATAAATAATGGAAAGCGGAAAAATAACCGATACGAAACAGTTAACAGCATGAAGTAATACCAAAATTGTAAGCACATAAATAACATAAAGAAATCAATTAAAGAGAACCCCAATGATCATATATGGACAGTAACTGACAAAAACAAGGGAGAAATAAATAACAAAAATCACAACGAGGTACCGCCTCGTGTACAATATGAATCACCACCGAGGTACCGCCTCGTGTAGATATATCAAAAATCACCACCGAGGTACCGCCTCGTATTCACCATTCACAATCTTAATCACAATCTTTCCTTATACCGCTACGTGATCCTTACATTTGAAATAGGTTTTGAAAAATATTTTCCCCAAATAGCTACACACACTTTAGCCCACCTTATGACGCTACGTGACTTCACGTAGTTTCCCTACAAGCAATACGCACATAAGTCCCACCTTATACAGACGCATGCACATTAATCCCAAGCCTTATACCGCCGCATGCACATCAATATCAAATTACGATAATAACTCGCACCAGAAGTGCCCATATATCATAGCTTGCCAACAATAAAAAATATCAATGTTTCCACAATAATAGCCCACGGCTCCACCACAACGTGTACAATAATATCAACAACAATGAATGTAAAATTCTCAACAAGAAAGATATCTTAACAATTTTCAACTTTGCTTCAAAATGATACGGCGTCCACAACTTCAACACCAATAACTCAACAATGAGAAAGATAACATGTTACTACGAACCAAATACAAATAACTCACAATGGAAGGAATAACATGACTTCAAATAATGATGATTTACATAAAAAGATAACACGTATAATGACTTCAAATAATGATAATCAACAATGAAAGAGATGACATGTATCAAATAAAGGGGCAATAAGTTCAACTAAAGCATGAGCAATTTATCAAGTAGGGTATAGAACAAGTGTTAGACAAGTCAATTAAGATACGTACGGATATACTAACACAAATAAGAATAGATTGCCTATGAGAATTTAGAACATGATATGGCATTCCAATTAAGGCATGAAAATAGTCTAAGTAGCCTAAACTTGTCAAATACCACCTACAACCCGTGTAACCTACTCATCACCTTGCGCACACAGCTTTCACATAGCACAACAGACACAATCAATCCCAGATCCTAAGGGGTTGTTCCCCCCCACAGAGTTAAGCAAGTTACTTACCTCAACTAGGCCAATTCAACACTCGGAAATAGCTTTCCTTAAAATTAGCCTCCACACGGCTCAAATTTAACCAAAATCGATTTAATATTATCAAACAATGCTAGGGAAATCAATTACAATAGATAAAGCTAAGATCTTTATACTTTTCCCAAAAAGTCAACAAAAGTCAACCCGGGGCCCCCTATCAAAATTCGGGTCCAATCATAGATTCCGACTACCCATAACCCCACGAGTTCATATATGTGATTCGTTTCAAAATCAGAGTCCAAATTGACTCTCAAAACTCAAATTCTTATTTTTCAAAAACTTGACAAGGTTTCACAGATTTTCACTTTGATTCACATGATTTTGATGTTAAAATCTAAGATATATTGATGGAATATGATTAGAAATGGATTAGAATCACTTACCCAAGGTTTGTAGGTGAAAATGCCCTCTCAAAATCGCCTCCTACCGAGTCTAGGGTTCAAAAATAAAAGAATGTGTTCAAAACTCCCATCTCCCAGCCCTTTGTACCAGCTACAAATGTCGCATTTGCGACATAGGGTTCGCAATTGCGGACCAGGGCTCGCATTTGCGAATGATGGTTGCCTCAATCGTCATCGCGTTTGCGAAAAAAGGCTTTGCAATTGTGAAGCTGGGAACATCACAAAAGTGAACAAATGTTTGCAAATGCGAACTAAGGCAAAGTCTGGCAGACTTCGCAAATGCGAAGGGGAAGTCGCAATTGCCACATCTGAACCCCAACTGCCACCTTCGCAATTGTGATCCTGATGCTCGCAATTGCGATACCTGAACACCAGCAACACTAGCAGTCAAATTTCAGTTCAAAACCATTCCAGAACATGTCCGAAACTCATCCAAGCCCTCGGGTCTCCAACCCAAACATCCACACAAATCTAAAAACATCATAAGAACTCGCTCGCGCTATCAAAACACAAAAATAACATCTAAAACTACGAATCGTACACTAAGACACATGAATTTCAAAGTAAAGTTCAAGAATTTCTTAAATTACGACTAAACGTCCGAATCCTATCAAATCAACTCCAAGCGACACCAAATTTTGCAAGCAAGTCCTAAATACCATAACAGACCTATTTCAAGTCCCAAAATAAAATTCTGAGCTCGATAGCAAAAAGTCAACCTACGGTCAAACCTTTCAACTTCAAACTACTAATTTTCGGCAAATCAACACAAAACAACCTATGGATTTTTAAAATCATTTCCGAGCATACACCCAAGTCTGAAATCACGATACGAAGCTATCAGAACCATAAAAACACAGTTCTGGGGTCATTTTCACAAAACTCAAAGTTTAGTCAACATTTCTAATTTAACCTTCTGAGTTAAGAATCACAAGGTCCAAATCAACCCGAAAGCTTCCCGGAACAAAACTACCCAACCCCGCACGTCGTAAAACCATAGACACACATGTGTGAAGCGTAAAAAGGGAAAACGGGGGATAATCACACAAAATGACCGATCGGGTCGTTATATTCTCTCCCTCTTAAAACAAACGTTCGTCCTCTAACGTGCATAAGGACATACCTGAATTGGTGAAAATATGAGGATAACGACTCCATATGTCATGCTCGGTCGCCCAGGTCGCCTCGTTGACCGGATGACCCCTCAATTGAACCTTCACTAAAGCAATATTCTTTGATCTCAACTTCCGGACCTTTCTATCCAAGATAGCCACAGGCTCCTCAATATAAGTCAAATCCTCGTCCAATTGGACTGTGCTGAAGTCTAATATATTATATGGATCACCATTATACTTACGGAGCATAGAAATATGGAACACCGGACGAATCGCAGATAAACTAGGTGGCAAAGCAAGCTGTAGGCCACCTCACCAATCCTCTCAAGGATCTCAAAAGGTCCGATATACCTAGGGCTCAACTTGCCCTTCTTCCTCAAAACGCATCACACCCTTCATGGGTGAAACCTGGAGTAATAATCGCTCTCCAACCATGACTTCAACATCGCGAACCTTCCGGTCCGCATAACTCTTCTGTCTAGATTGGGCTGTACAAAGCCAATCCTAGATCATCTTGACCTTCTCCAAGGTATCTCAAACCAAATCTGTGCCTAATAACTTAGCCTCTTGATCTCGTCCAGCTTCACTCCTCTATTTGAGGTTATGAAAACGGTCGATGCAATGGTAATACCCAACAAGAGTCGGGGTCAAATTCCGTAGAGAGCTATATGTATTGGAGTTAGTAGTATATATCTTAGCGTGTGAGTTTGTATAACTAAATTTGTACTTCCGCAAAAATTGGTTGCTGTAAAGTTTAATCTAAACTACAATTGCAATTTAAGAAATAAAACTAGAAGATTGTTTTTGTTGTTTTTCAAATATTGTAAAAGGCGTAGGGATATGACCTTCGCCTAGGTGTTTGCCTAACGGGTTGTAAACTTTAAAGCTTGTTTTATTGGTCGGTGTGTATTATAGCTATTAACAATCGATTACCCACTTAATACCTCTCGGTCAGATAGTGATTTTGCCCAATTTGGCTTTTTCAATTCTAAATCGGTATTGAACAAAACGGTTGATAAAAAGCTCAAGTCAGGTTTTACTATCTCTAGGTTCAACCCGTTAATTGGGTTTATCAATCTCTCGATTGACCAAATTTTTGGCTAGCCAAGTTTTCCTAGACTAAGTCTCTCTTTCTCAAGTAGAGACCAAGTCGAATAGGCATGAACTAATATTTTACAACCATTAATTCTTCAAAAAAAGCAAGAACAAGGCTAAATAATAAACACCCAACCATAAACAAGTAATAAATCAAACACCCATTAAGTTTACACACTAGGGTTGGGTTACAACCCTAGTGAAAATCTAGCTACTCATACTTAAAATGGAAGAAATGATAATTAAACCCATATTGCTAATTAAATTTATAAAATTTATGTTCAAAAAGCTCAAAATAGCAAAAATTACTAAAAAAGATAAAAGGAACCATCTACTGTAGTAGCTGATGTCCAAAAAATGCCTAAAAATGTGAATCTTGTCTATATATACAGGACTAGAAATTTCAGATGAAAATGCCCTTACAGATGTTCTGCGACTGCATAATTTCATGTGAGGTCCGCACTTATCTTCAGCTTGACAGGATTGGAAAACTACGGTCGCAATGCTTTCCTTTTGCGATCCGCAGAATTGTAACTGCGGCTGCACCTTGCTCTTCTGCGGTCCGCACAATTGTAACTGTGGCGGCACAGCTGTTCTTCTGCGGCCGCACAATAATTGTGCGGTCCGCACAATAATTGTGCGGTCCGCACTTTTGGTAGACTTGAAATGCAGGTTCTCTGAACTTTGCTCTAACCCAGCTTCTGCGGCCGCACAATTCATGTGCGGACCGCACTTTGCACCAATCTTTGATGGATTTTTCTTTACAACCTGCGGCAGCAGATGATATTTTGCGGTCCGCACTTCTGAGCTTTTGTGCCTTTTAATTTGTCCTTGAGTTCAGATTACTGCTTCTTGAGTTGGAGTTCATCTCGGGGGCTCATCTTTCAATATTCCTACAATGAAGTACATTTCATCAATTTTCGGGAACAAAATTAAACGCTTTTGGACTAAAATGAAAGCTAAAGGGCGCTAATAAGTAGTCAAAATCCCTACTTATCAGCTTCCCCAACTGAAGCTTTTGCTTATCCTCAAGCAAATGAAATAGTCCCCACCTCCAAAAGTTAAGAGCCATTCCAGCAATTCAAAGTGAGTCACTCTCACATCAATTGGGAGCAACAATTACCCACACCACTTATGAATTATTAACAAGGCAATAAGTTAAACTTTTAAGCACAAATAGTTCTAATGTGACACTTGATCATCAAGAGTTGACTTTATTCATCAAGGAAGCTCGCTCTTTCATATAGGTCATTGTGGATCCCAAACTCCTCCTTCTCTACTCTCCGTTTGCCTATTTCACTTAGGAATTTTAGCACTCAATCCAAAGATTTGTGAAAAGTTCGCTCATCTCTATCAAAAGAATGTCGCAAGTATGGCTTTAAGTACCATAGGCTTTCCCATCATGTAAATCACCGCTAATGTAAGCTCATTCGGCTTGAAATCACGTAGGACTTTTTCGGAATGTGATGAAGGCTTTTAGACTAAGGTTGGATATGCTATGATAGAACAGTTCAGTTTTTCTTAAGTACTCCATTTTCTTTTCTCGGCTCATGCTTTGCCAATTCTTCGGGGCATTGTCTTTTCCTTAGGGGAACTAATGAGACTTAACATCACTCTTTCTTGGTCAAGATATTCATTTTCTCCTTCTTTGATTTCTCCATTCTTTGCATCATTACTTTTCTTTGAATCCCTTTCAACTCTTCAACTTATTCACTTTCCTTTTGCATTTTTCTTTTTGTTCTTTCTTTCTTGCCTTTACTTCTCTTTATTTATTTTCTCTTTTGTGCCTTGATACCTTTTTCAAACTCCTCGTCTCTCCCCCAAACATATGTTTTTAGCCAATTGTTTCACAAGAGTGTTAAGAAAAGATCGGGTGCCTAGAGAGGGTCACGACACAACGGGTAAAGGCTTGTAACATGGTTATCAAATGAAAAAGGTTTTAGGCTCAAATGGGTTGACTAGGGATAACAACATTGGTGGGCAACGGAAAATTACAAGCGGGTTAAAGAGAGCTTACTCAAGCCAAGCAAAACTTAAAATTTTGCCTAGAAACACAGGACAAATTCTAGACCATTAGCACGAGTACTTTGGACTTGCAACAACAACATCTCACCTCTCACGCAGCTGGGTTGTTAAAAAGGATAGAGTCGAGGACCCACAACGACCATATTCAAGATTGAAAGTCACTATGGTTCAATTAAACCACTCGATGATAGCCTAAGTCAACACAAGAGTCACAAGGTCACTAACTAGAGCTATTTCTTTCCAAAAATCTTATTTTTAACCATAGACATGTAGTTAAGTGTGTTGGTGCCAAGTGAAGCCTTTTTGACTCTTCGAGTATGACTCAATTAGGTCTTTTTATTCATTACTACTACTATTATCACCTAAAACACCAAAAACGGACTCAATCCCTTAAGAAGGTTGTCACGCCAGCCATCCATCGTTGGGAAGATCCATTCGGTTCACACAGAAACCACCTTTGGAAAGAACCGTGGCATTAATAAAACCAAAGGCTTATTATCCACTAAGACATAAAAAGAAGCTATTAAATCAAAAAAAAGCTACTAATTAAAAAAGAAGTCAAACATAAAGACAAAGAAGCTATAAAACAAAAGAACTATTGAAGATAAACGAATATACATAATGGGAGATAAGAGGGAATATATACATAATGAGAAAGAGGAAGAAAATAGTAATCAGTTAATTACAGGCCGAATGTCTCATAGTTATCAAAATACTGAATCATCAGAATGTGTCAAAGAAACTCCACCCCCCCTCC